>VOMN01058346.1:0-15314 GCA_014899125.1 Orchestia grillus | reverse complement strand
TGCAGTTAGAGGCGCTCGTGTGCGGGGATACGCACGGACCTCCGTGGTGGTTCCCTCCAGCCCCCGAGTCGCTTGAGTTCACCATTTTTCTGTGTTCCTAGAACTATGCCGCTCCTGCTATGTGAGAATACTATTCAATAATTTAAATAATGTATTTCCCCGTGATGTATTTGAAGAGCTCCATTTGCAAACGTTAATTTAGCCTTGAAAAGAGTGATACGCAAATATTTGGTCTTGAGAAGAGTGACACGCAAATATTTGGCATTGAGAAGAGTGATACGCAAAAATTTGGTTAAGCAAAGCTCCGATCAGCTCGGTTTAAGCGAATGTAGACATAATTATTTTACCTGTGCAAGAAAAAATATAAATAATGAATTCCAAAGTTATAAAATCTATTTTTAAAAACTATCATTTTCATCACGAAATCTGAGGCCCTTCCTGAGTGTTTTTTTTCATGAGTTTCTATTCAGACAAAAGCGAAGTTCGTCAGCCTTTGATGGATATGCAGGACGAGTTCTCTCGTACAGCTCGAGTTTTTAAACTCCAAGAGCTCGAACGAACCAAATGTTCGAATAAAAAATCACCCGAGTTTACTCGTTCATTCTTGAGCTCTCCTGGGACAAGCCCGGCCAGACTTGAGTGTGCTCGTACATCTCCAGTAAATTATGTTGACTCAAAATTGCGCGTTTTCGTCAGAAAACCTGCCGAGGAAGCATTAATTAAAATGTCGGTGATGATTTGAGATATTGTGTCAATCATTACGGATATGAAATTCTACTAAATGGCTATACATCTAACATTTCGGTTCAAAGCCACGCATCAAAACTAGCGAATAGCTCGTTTTCATTGCTAAAAAACTCTGCGTTGTGACTGTCCAAACACTTTATTTTATTTAGAGTTTTTGTCTCCACACGAAGGTAGTACCCGGGGAAAATAACCGACACACGAATAATTTATTAATAGTAAAAAGACGTGTAAATATTGCTGTTGATCTATGTATCAGAATAGGACTTACTATAAAGTTCTCACTCGGTACAGCGATTCGTAAGATTCTTCGTGTAGAGAGACACATCAATGAAGGGTGAAATACTAGAGAGTCCCTGACATCCTGATGCACACGTGCAGCTCCCTCGATCGCCTCTTGCAGAGAAGTGACCTGAAAAATGGCAGAATGAGAAGCGCCGCTCTGCCGCACCAAGAAACAACCCAGTCAAACTTTTTGCCCCTCAATCGACAAATTTGTAAAATAATCGATATATATACTTGGGATTCCAAAATATTAGATAATCATAGATGCTGCAGCGTAAAAGTTTGACAGTCACTTCGTAAGAAAACATTTTACCGTCAGATGCGCTGGTGCAGCGATGGGTCGCAAACACCACACAGGGCTGCCCCAGAATTTCCTGCAGTAGAGGCTTACCCTCTGCAACCCCACCCTGACGAAGGTGTCCCCATCCATCTCAGTTGCTCTCAAGGGGCGTGAGGAAGCTCATCTCAATTTAGGGACAATTTAAAGTGTGGCACAAGCCTCTCAGGCCGTGGATCTGGGCTCAAGATTTTCCTGTGAACGAAAAACAAGAACTAACGTAACCATTCGAATTTTAGAATGGAAAAAATTCAGTAAAAATCTTCTATGCTTCGTAAATGAGTGAAGGTTATGTCTTTTTTCAGGGTCACGATGATGAAAAGATGATGCCCATACAATACAATTATACTTTTATCATATGCTATTCAGTTGCGTCAATGAAAGAAATGATTACAATTACAGTAAGATAAGCGTTGACGGTCGGATAATTTTATTAAAGATTGTTTTTGAGCATAAAATTAAACACCCGTTAGAAAACGTTCAGATTTTTGGATGGAAAGAAAACACTCTGAACACCAAACCACATTTACTTTTAAATACAGAGAAAATTAATTTGAATATGCATCATCACCATTTAAGAAAGGAAGTCACTCGAAGATGCAAATTTATCGGTCAAAATTGCATGACAGAAACTCATGATAAAATAATTACTTATTAACGAGAGACTACTGCCTAAGCTACGAGTGATTGTTAAAAAATATTATTCTCAGAGAAATGAAGACTCGATAATTCTTACGTACGAAGAAAAACGGTTTTCCTAATATTGTAATGTAACTCAACCTGAGTCCGAGTTCTTGAGCTGCTGGTCCCTGCTGTGCTTTGATCTCTCACGTGAGGGCTTACCTAACATTTGTCCCTACAGAAGATGCCCTGCCTAGCATTCGTCTCTGCAGAAGATGCCCTGCCTAGCATTCGTCCCTACAGAAGATGCCCTGCCTAGCATTCGTCCCTACAGAACATGCCCTGCCTAGCATTCGTCCCTAAGGAAGATGCCCTGCATAGCATTCGTCTCAGCAGAAAATGCAAGGAAGAGTATAAACAAGCAGTTAGTTGCTACACTAGCGATAAGGGGTAGATGTTTTTCTCGTTAAGGTTAATTGTAAACAAACTCCCCTAAAATGATGTAAGTTTATATGGTGAAGAGCTGCAACTCAGTCGAAGTTGCAACTTCCAGCATGATGAGGGTAAAGCTACCTCACAGAGGGTTGTTTGCTTCGTGCATTTGCAAAGAAGTATATTTTCGCTCTCCCGTTGTGTTGCCAGGCACAAATGCTAACACATTTGTATAAATTATGGGAGCGTCGCAGGGGAGATTAGCGATTGTGAGAACTTGTTTCCTAGCGAAGTACGTAACTTTGACGGCACAGGAAGGAATGATGTTGTGACGGCCAGTTCGTCACACTTAAAGGTTAACGACAAATGTTGTGACGGCCAGTTTATCACACTTATGCGGTTACCGACAAATGTTGTTACGGCCAGTTTATCACACTTATGCGGTTACCGACAAATGTTGTTACGGCCAGTTTTTCGCATTTGAACTGTTAACGACAAATGTTGTGACGGCCAGTTTTTCGCATTTGAACTGTTAACGACAAATGTTGTGACGGCCAGTTTGTCACACTGGTACGGTTACGTCGAGAGAAGTCAGTGCATGGCCTGGCGAGCTCTCTCAAATTACACCAACGTTTCCTACTAATGGACTAAGAAATATTTCAGTCCCCATTTGATAACTCTAACTTTCACAGCTAGAGAAAAAATGGCGAGTGCAATTTGAAACGTTTCATTTGCGGTGAAAGGACTTCTGAAAACTCCTAAAAACGTACGAACAAAAATTTTTGGCTAGTGGCTTACTTTCCAACATTTTCGATCTGAAGCTAACGTGCAAAAGAGAAATTGACGCTGTCGTCCCGTGCATATAGCGCTAGATCGGTTCCATTAATTAATTGTGCCCTCTTCTTATTTGCTTCTCATAACTCATTCTGTTTGTTTCATACTACACATATATTTTCCGTGCTAGTGCTAATATTTTCCGTTTAGCTCTCGCTCTGGCTGATATTGCTTTGGCAGGAGACAAATACATAGCGTTTTTTTTTGCTGGAATCGATCTAGCGCTGCATGCGTGAAATGTCTGCGTTTAGTCTACACATTTTCAATAATTTCATTTAGAGTAGAAAACACCAATTAGGGTGAAATACTGAGCATGTGACATGCGTTTCTTACGTTCACCAGAAACTTTAAAATCGTTGCAGTCGAAGTATTCAAATATTGCCCTATCAAATTTGCCAACTCGTCTACAAAAATAGACTTGAAAATTACCGTATAGCAAAAAATGAAGTCCTCCAATCACCGCAAGCACGCGCAAATTCATCAGTCCAGAACCGCAGCTTGTCCCTCACTCGAAGGACAAGCGCGTCTTGCCTTCAAGAATTTCATGACCGCAGTGCAGGCCTCAGCACTGCAGGGTGTACTCGAGGATCTCCCCTGCTGGGGCGGCGAGGGTCGGCACCACAACGCGTGTTGTTGGTCTGTAAACTCACGTGTGGAGGCCGGCTGTGGCCGCACGGCCGCGCTTGTGGTCAACCACAGCTGCTCCAGCGTCGCTTCTGTGCTCGCAACTCCGGTACTCGGCTCGAGTCTTGCGGCGTTTCCGTTATTCCTGACGTCGTTTCCGTTATTCCTGACGTTATTCATGACAACAACAGTGAAATACGTGAGCTTTGTGCTGTACATCAAGCATGTTCAGCGGGTTAGGTGCCATTTGGTGAGTCATGTTATACGGTCTCCGAAGATATTTTTCTTCTGTTAGCAGTGAGAGTTTCAAGACTCGCTTTCTACTGGTCGTGAAGTTGATACATTTTATTTTAAGGAGAAAGAAGTTACTTCGGTGTGTCGTCGCAGCTTCACTTATTACAGCCCCCTTTATTTCATATGTATAGAGTAAAAAAATGTACAGCAACTAAAATGAGATAGTTTATTCATTCGTGGATTGTCTCTTGAAGAAAAGTTTGGTAGAGATTAATTTGTGACAAGCCAGCGTTGCGAACTCTTTCGTTTGTAGAAAAGTACACAAAAGTTAAAATTCTACACGAGACCGATGGGCCACTTAGTCCGATTCGATTTTTAATGGATTTCAATGAACATCCATGCACCACCAGAGCGTTACTGAAAAAAGGCAACGAAGAGGGCAGTACGAAACGTCGAAGTTCTTTGTACGCTGTACGTTTTTGAGGGAAAAATTCGAGTGTCACTATCTCGAAAAATAAGGAATTTTGCGAACTTTTAGTGAAATAGTACTTAGCGCACCGGAATGTTTTTACATGAACTGTAATTTTATTTCCTTCAACAGCCCCAAGTTTTGCCCAGGCGACAGGCAGTGCGCTAAAGAAGATGTCTCTCTGCGCCTCGACCGCAATCAGCCGCGAATGAACTGCTAACCAACATCGTTGACAATTAACTATTATCGTTAAGGCTATTATTTATGCAGTACCATAAACTTGATAGGCATTTTTATTTAATTTGTCTTCAATTGTTTGATTAGAAATATGGTGTAAAAATCCATAGATCTCGATAGTGAGAGCGAGCTGCAATAAAAGTCCTGTTTTCACCACAAGTTTTTATTTTTCTAAACACTCATCCGTGAAGAAATACTTTTTGCTTTGAAAACATCCCAAAGCAACTTTACTATCTGCTCACGTCATGGCTCACTGAGCAACAAAGAAGAAAATATTCTAGAATAGCCTGAGGACTGTGCATAAACTGTTTTATTGATTCTTTCATTAATATTGATCCATTCCCGGGAGTTTTAATCCTAATCAAGAATTTGGTAATCGTGAAAATCAAACGATTGAATCGTGATTCAATAAAAAAGTGAAATCATCAGCAAAAATAGCCAGTATGAACATGTCACATTCATGTAGTTCAATGAACTTCACTTCTCACCTGTAAGTGTAACTTATTAACAGGGACCCTACATGACTCAAGCAGTACACTTACTTATCATAGTTATCATAGTTGAGGATTGACTATGCTGCAAAAGATGAGAGCATTATTGTTCAAGGTTAACTTTTATTATTTATAATTTATCATCGTCGAAGGTGATTAACTAATGATTAAAGATTAACTAGGTTTTACCTTTATTGTTGAGTGAACCAATAACGATGAGCCTTTGTGCAAAGGATTAACTGTAGTCGAATCGAGCTATTTATCTCGTAAAGTTATTAACTATTCAGAGAGGGTTATTCCTTCCCCACCAGGTAAGGCTTATTGTTACCCCTTTACCATCATCGCGAGGGATCCAACTCCAAGGCTGTGGAAATCACGAGAAATGAAGTAATGGCAAGTATTATGGAAATCACAAGTAATGCTAAGTCGTCTCCTGACGTCAGCCCCTGACACTGAACGGTCGCTTGCAGTAACAACACGTGAGAGTCTGAGTGGTACGACGACTCGATAAGGATGTTACGAGGCTTTGAATTAGACCAATTTGGTGAAAAAATAATTGTTATCTAAAGAGTGCGATGGTTAATACATGGGCAACCACCGATTTGTTTTAAATTTATTCCCTGATCAAAAAACGCTTGTCGTCACTGCAGTAATGGCTGAAGAGCATTTCAGGTATAATCGCATCGCTACCCGAGGTCGGGATAACGAAATCTTAATTTTGGGGACAAGATAAATTTTTTCCAGATTCCTGCCGTGGCTCAAACTGAGTGCATCCTTCTGACGCGTGTGTGGGAGACCAGCAACAATGGAAATTAATATGTCTTACATCCGCAGTCCCCTTATTCTGGGCTGTCTGGCCGTTTCCATCGTCTGAGATACTGCCTCAGTACCCTCGTCTCACTCCGTCTTTTTACCTCGTCTCACCATAGATCCAATGTCGCAAAGGCGTCTAGCGAGCGTTCAAGTTTTACGATAAATCATTCGAATTTTCGTCTCCATCAGGTCCCGCCAAGCGTGCAGGCAGACGGCAGGCGGTTGCCATCAGCTCACTTCCCGTCTAATAAAATGTTAGCAAGGCACGCACGCGAGCTGCCGAGCTTCAGCTTCGGGGGCATCTGGCGCTGGCACGCTTGAACAAAATGCATACGAGTTGTGTGATCCGTTATGGTTTCTTCTTATTTACCTCGCTCAGAAATCGCTGGACTACGTCGAGCTGAGGGATCCCGGGCAGCGATTTGTGGGCGGGATGTGCCTTTACTTCTTGCTGTAATTGTTCTTACAGTAATCTTCCTATTTGCGGTAATTGTTTTTATAGTAATCTTCCTACTTTCTGTAAATGCTTGTATTTAATACTTGCTGTAATTGTTCTCACAGTAATTTTCCTACTTGCTGTAATTGTTCGTAGAATAATTTTACTTTTTGCTGTAATGGTTCTACCATAACTTAACTGGAACCTGCTTTTGCCTAAGCAATGTCCGAATCGAACGGGAACCACTTCATTTTATCATACCGAGGGTTTCGGACCCTCATATAAGTAGTCAGTGAAGCCAAAGGTGGCTGCATAGAATAATTTGATAAAAAAGCACCATCAAGGATGTACAGTATGACCCACAAAAAACCGAACCCTCTTTTTGAAGGATTATTTTTGGATTATTTTGCTAGAAATTAAATGTTTATGGTATTCTTATAATGGTATTACTGATATAGAGAAAAAAAATACTCAGTTTGAGATTTTGTGGGACATATTGTACGTACGTATAAATTTGGTTTAAGTACATACATTTTTGCTAAAATAGTATCATTTATTTAACATACTAAAAATCTGCTCAAATAGTCTTCGCATCTTGTAATTTTAAATTACGATTTTCGCTTTTCATCGCACATTAACGGCGTCGAAACTTTTGGTTTGGCTCCCTCAGGATTTGCCTGGTGTATTTTTTCATTTTATTTTCATTTATATGGTTTATTTATTTTCTCTACTGTCATTTTTATCATTTACGCGTAGATTCCGGATTTTTAAAGTTATTGTGTATCGTATTTACATTAATGTATATTGGTTAAGTACATCTGAATTCGAATTAGTTTCCATTTCTTGAAGTATTCGTGCCGTGTCTCCTATCCGGTGGCGTTCAATGCTTCCAGATATGTTCTAGAATTATTTTGACTCTCCACACAATGCGAACACATTTGTTTAATATTTCAAAATTGTTAGCACAATAACGAAGCACTACCGAGACGTTTTCTGTGGTCCAGGAGGCCTGCAGTGCACTCGAACAACAGTTTTAGTGCCAGTAGGCAGTTGGCGGTCGGCGTGGGAGGAGGTACAGTTTGCGTATTTCTTTCTCGGGCTCTAGCTCCGATCGATGATTCGCGGCGATTGGAACATTTCCTTCGCCCATAGTTCTCGTACGTCCCAAATACTGAGCGATAGGTAAAATTTTCTCTATGTTAGACTCGTGGTCAATTACTTATTAACATTTTCAAATACTCTGATCTGAACCAGCTGACACTTTGCTGTCGGTCGCACTGACCTTTCCATGGCGCTCTTTAAATTTTCTCTCCTGCCAGCCTGTTCTTACGATCCAGAAGTTCATCGACGCTTCTCCTAGACAACTTTTTCACATTTGGGAGCAGGCAAAGATCTTCATTTTAAGTGTCTTACTATTTCATCTCAGAATTTTATGGCTTAGGAACGGGAAATATTCTATTGCAGCGAGATTCTAATTCCACTGGAAAGTATTTCTTTCGCAGCTGACAGTGAATTGGCTGACGGAAACTATGAATTACCGTGATAAGTACATTACAATGACTGCAAAATAGTGGAAAAGTGATATATGTTCATAATATTCAAGTTCCATCAACACACACAATAGCAGGAAAAAATCTATTGAGACTTTGGGGCGGCCATTTTGGATATTAAAGGTGTCCTACGTCATGTGTTAGCGGAGGTGCTGTAAGTGGAGGACGAAGTAAGTGTTGTCCTAATTTCCAGCTGGAGACAAGAACTTTAAAGTGCACCTATGTATGATATTGACTGATAGTTCAAACAGTATTGTGCTCGTAGTTTACAAATGCAAGACTTTCTACCATTTCTTCACGTGTGGTATCTAGGATACTCTCAGCTACATTTGTTGTCATTTGAAGGTGCAAGAAATTCATTCACTTTAGTTTATTATTGATGTGACACACCCGTAGCATCTATTAGGTCACCACTGCGTGTAGCTGCAACTCAATCGCAGGAGCGACCCAAATCTTTAAAAGAGTGCACTCTTGAAAAAAAGCATTTTTTCAGCCTGGTAATTTGATGATCGAGATCAACATGTGATGGTAGGGATCGTAAAAAATGAGGAGGGGACTCTGATTTCTTGATGATGATTTGTACAACTTTCATTGTGTGGGTAAATTCGGGACAAATCTGAATCAATTCGTGAATAGAAAACATTGTTTAGTTTTTGAAATCTATCTCTATTTTTACATCAGTTTGGTAGTTTTTTGGTATTTTTATTCAAATAGATTGGCCTTTCTGCAGTGTTCCTCAACTGGCACCAAAATATACATGTTTAAACTCAGAAATAAAAAGTTTATCTCTGAGGATAGATGTAATTCCATTGGCCACCTGTGACTAAATATTTTCCCACAGGGCTCGAAACGTTTCTCATGCACTTGGCTTTTGCAAGTTAACCATTGTAAATTGTACTTCATTGTAGTGATTCATTTCCTAAATCTGTCACGCTCGTCAAGAGCTTCAACAATAGAATAACCCAAAGTACGCGGACCTACATATGCCTGCACAGTGCTGATGAGCAGCTCAGGTTAAATCTTCCTTACCTGTCTTTCAATTTGCCGACTTCAGTTCACTCAGGCAACGCAGCGATCAGAATACAGGAGTTTCTAAAGCGCTCTAGGTAGATGTGAATTTAGAATGTGGCTGCGATACGGGTATTCCGTTCGGACGCTTAATCACGACTGTTACAGAAGTCTTGATCGTATCACAAGGTTCAAAGACATATTTATACATGGACATGTAACGTGTTTCTTAAATGAACTAAGATTTAATCATACTCATCGATTCAAAGCAGCCCATTCACCATTCTATACTTTGATTTAAAACTCAATTGCTATTCTTGTTGAATTTCCTTTTTAGCGAGCTTACAATATCTTACTTGGAGAGGGGAACAGAGATATTTTTGTGGCACACACCTACATGCATGAGCTGTCACTTCTTTGAGGCGTCCGATGCTCTTCAGAATTAAGATGGAAGCTTCTACTCAAACATGAGCTCATTATTTTCAGTCCCCGAACACGCTGGCTGGAGATGGTACGTAAATCGTTATGATATGTTCAAAATAAAGTACTCTAACCGAATGAAAAAACTGTACCGGAAAATTATTAACCATGGGAACCTCCATTTTTTTCAGATCGTACTCACATACCAGTATGAATTAGAGGATGTTAAAGCGCTCTGCACTCACAGCGTTGGAGCACGGTTTGATTTGCACTGTATTTTACAAGCGCACTGTGATGAATTATTCATAAAACAATGAACCCTCTCACTTCCAGTTAGCAAATACTTTGTAGCAGGTGTTTTTATATTCTACTTTAAAGATGACGCGTCACAGAATCCTCACAACTGCATCTTAACATCGCTTCAGGGAACCCAAGCTTCGGCTAAAGCTCTCTATGCTTTCCGGCTCAACTGGAAAACTTCACCAGCGAAGACGTCGAGATAATTTCCGCCGCCACCACGAACAAAACTGAGAGAAATAGGCCACCGAAGATGGCCAAGCAAGGCACCATGTCCGTCGTGCCCGCGGCAGCGGCAGAGGATTACAGTCTCAGGAGATCGCAGTGTTCGCCCCCTCGTCGTCCCCTGCACTTCCAGGTGTGTTGTGCGCCTGGAGTTGTGTGTTGGGTGCGAACTTACGCAAGTTGTGTTGGGTGCGAACTTACGTAAGTTGTGTGTTAGCTGTGAACTTAAGTAAGTTGTGTGTTGGGTGCGAACTTACGTAAGTTGTGTGTTGGGTACAAACTTATGTGAGTTGTATTTTGGGTGCAAACTTATGCAAGTTGTACATTAGATACAAACTTCTACAAGTTTTACGACTGTACTCGTTGGAAAGTAGCGCTTCGTTAGCACCATTACGTGGGCACAACTTAAGGGTAATTAAACCCACCACTTCTGCAAATAGTCTACGGGATTCTGTCGTAATATTTCACTTACTTGAAGACTGTGAGTCAAAAATATAGATAGAAGTTAAGGAAGCATTGAATTCATCATTATATGAATCTAAAATATAATAAGAATTAAATAATAAGTTGATGTGGAAAGGTGTTTCAAAGAAGAAAAATGATTGCACACGTTTTGTTAATGATTTTTTTTTATGTTTGTTACTTCTACGTATGACGAGTTTTTCCCAAAAAAAAAAATAGATGGCAAGAGCACGAAGGTAAACTTCACCAGCAGCGCGGAGATAAGTAGGGAGAGCTGGGAGAATATTTGAACTCATCTGAAGAAAAATTTTAAGATTTCATTGAAGCTCAAATAGTTCACTTTAGTTACGAGTATAATAAAAAGTCACATATAGATAGAGACTAACCTTTTCCTACTTTTTTAACATTACATTTCCATAATACTGCTTCTTGAGGTATTGGATTCCCAGGGTACATCTTGAAGGAGAATTAAGTTTAATTTTTGCTCAAAATTGTACTACGGAGTGCTTTTGTGAGGGAACTTCATTCGTAGGTTTGCTCCCTCGCGCGGTTTGCTCGGAGCTCGAGTTGATGCCTCCACTGGAACTTCTGCTTTGGTGAACAGTGGTCAAAAATATTTTAATATCCATTTAAGCTATAAAGTCTCCACAGTGAACTAATATAGATGAATTAAGTTAATAATGATATCATTCGGATTATGGAAACAATTTGAAATGTTAGATGCGTCACGGGACTAGAGATGCCCTCAAATTTTTGAGAGAAGTTTCATCGGTCTTGAAACTTGAAGCAAACTTACCACAATAAATTTTTAGATGTGTCTAAGAATACAAAAAATGGTATACACCCGGTAACTAAAATTTATTACTATGGTAGCTTAGGATTATGATCCGCGTTAGAACGCATATCACATGTCGTTTTGGGGTCTGGGTTTGGAATCGTCAAGTAAGAGGGTCCGTATCAGGATATGGGTTAGGAACAGTCTTACGCTATGAGTCAAGATTTGCCTCATCATGAGTACGGTGTGTGCCAGGAGGGCGAGCAGGAGGCCGTGCTGCAGTGGAACCGGAACCCACTGGTGTGCTGGCTGTGTGACGCCCTCTACGACGACCCCCGCCTGCTGTCCTGCTACCACGTCTTCTGCGGCCGCTGCCTCACGCCGCGCATCATGGACAACAGGATCTACTGCCCCCTCTGCTGGTCAGCTCCTGCCCAGCGGCCGCTTTTCTTTCATCAATTCTTGATGCCATTTCTCTACTTATCATTAACTAAATGTGAAATTTATAAGTTTTACGATGATTACCATTTGATTCATGAACTCAAACGCCGTTCTAATAACATGTTGATTAAATCAGGATTTAGTTAAAGCAATCACGCTGTCATCTCTCACTCTGAATAATGCACGGTCAGGGCTTAAAAATGTCATAATAGTTTTTTTCATTTTTCAAAACATCATAATTTCAATTTTATAGCAGGTGTGCTTTTCTCTTATGAACTGAAAAACATTTCAGTTGAAGGTTAGTTAGCTGATTTAGGAGTTGACTACATTTTACTTTTCATCGCCAAAATTTCTCGCTACTTTCAAACGTTACGGAACAACCGTTCAAACTTACACTTTAATTTCTTTTTAACAGAGGGAGACGTGCCCTCTCAACGTTCTACCTCGAGACGCTGAAGGCTCGAGCCACACTACAGAAGGGTATACAGTCGTCCCTCGCGTAGAGCATGAGATTGGCTCCAGCAAACAGCCGCTCTACATTCGTTGCCCGAAAGAGCGGTATTAGCTACAGCAGTTTTAAGAAGCAGTTAAGAAAATAGAGCAGTTTGCTGGAACCGATCTAACCCTCTGTACAAGGAACCGCTGAGTAACACCCAAGTAGACATGCATTCGTCTATTTACATCGTTTTGAGGCCTCGACATATAATTTACAAACAGAAGCGAAAGTATTTGTTTACTTCAACTGCTAAATGTAACTTGCTGAAGTTACGTAGCTCCAGATTGCCTTCATAGTTATTAACGAGAGCGGCGTATGGGCAGTGAAAAAAACTGGCCCTGAGTTGAGCAGCATGATTTTGAAATGAATGGCCCGAAGGTATTGAGTCAAAGGCATTACAATTGCCTAAACTAACGAATATCGCGATTAGCGCCGCATATTGATCATTCGAAACAGGTGTTACTTCACTTACAAACTACAGAGAACACTATTCCAGCACATAAGGCTCTACTCATTTTCCTGAAGTTATGCTTGCTTTGCCCTAAACATATCGTAGGGTTTCCAGTCAATACGATGAGAAGAATTAATGTTTCCAGCAAGGCGACGGCGACCAAGGATGGACAGCTGCCCCCACGGGACAACCTCATGGTCTTCCTGCTGGAGTCGTCATGCGAGGAGCGCACCCCCTGCGCCAACTGCAACGACGGCAACCACGCCGACTTCTTCTGCAACACTTGTGGTGAGTTCAGGGCCAATGTGCTTAGGACAACGACCGATGGATACCCCGGGTAATGGTAATTGTTAATTGTGCTCATTTACTTCCTGTGGGAATTCATCACAAAAATTGTGATTTAAAATCGCATGATTGAATGAAATCTATGCTGAAACTTGAGCAACAACTTCAACATTTCGTTGATGATTAGTGAAAATTCGTTATAAAATTCATAGAAAAAATTCCTCATTCGCTCGAGCTTAACATGTATGTTTTTTTCGAAAATATTTTGTTTGTAGTCATTCATGTTCACTATGTCACTGAACTTGTGTTTATCATGTGATGATTTATTTCCTGAGTATTATACTGCATACTAAATTTTTAACATTTTTTTATGCAAGAGCCATTTATTTCAATTTTGGAAATTGAAAACGTGGAAAAGTACGACAGCTAAATTCTCATCCAATATATCACAATATCTCGGTGATAAATGGTCATTAATTACCCATGCGGGTAATTTTTACTTCATTATTGTGTACTTTTTCTGTATCTCATTTCGTCAGTGTATGATAATTTCAGTCTCCTTCGTTTGTGATCTTTGCATGAAATTGTGACTCTGTTATCGTCAAAGGTGACCTGTGGTCCTAGACCTCCGATAACGTGTTGGTCTGAACCAAACCCCCGCTCTCGTTGTGTTAACACTTTGCCTCCGAAGTGGGTCACGTATGGTACCAGTAATCATCTAACCTATCCTAATGTAACCAAAGCACTATCATTTATGGATTTAAATTTTAAAGTTCTCGTCAAATTTGTTTTCATCAATCGAATAAGCTAGTCCTGATTAAGAAGAAAATTCATAAGATAACCAAATTTGTGGAAACACAAGCCCTAATTTTTACATTCACAACGGAGATATTCGTCGACATGAAATTATTCCTGTTTATTTGAGAATCGCAGTCCAAGCGTTAATGTGATGTTACGGAGTTGGTTTGGCGTGTTGGGGTGCAGGCCAGGCGCTGTGCTGTCGCTGCAGGGAGTCGACCCACAGAGCTCGCATGTTCGCCGCCCACGAAGTTGTGCCCATGAGCAAGCGCGGCAGGGAGGGCAGCAAAAAGGTACGAGCAAAAGGAACGATGTACTTAAGATGTCCGACTTCCTAGATTGCTTGAAAGTACTAAGGAGTTCTAAGTGAAATACTGCATGCAGAGCTTCCAAACGATCAGTTTTAGGTATATAGGATTGAATATAAATAATAAAATGCTCTGTGATGTCGTAGCTGCATATATGTTTCACCGAAAAAAGAATTGGCAACAACAGAGACGTGCATTTTTTTACTATTAGATGTAAGTGCTTGTATGATTGACTTATTTTGCGGTCGAAAGGAACTAATCGTTCAATGCTGCTAGATGGTGCCATTAGAATATCTATCAATGTCAAACAAACACAGAAGAAATGCCTTTGTCATTGTAACTGACAGAACAAATCTTTCTCATTTTGTTACGCGCGAGCAAAAGCCTTACAGAGCTTCGATAGACAGTTGTGGTCCCTTGAACGATGCAGAGTCTGACAATTCAATGTTCAATTGATACAATTAGGTACACTCCGTGACTTACACGAGTGAAACTGAGGGACAGAAATCGTGACTAATTTACAAAGTGTGATCTAGGCTGATGAATATAACCAGTATAACTAATTTAATTAGTTTGTGCGAGGAGGTATTCGCAAAATAAAAAATGAAGCAAGATAACGAGCGGAAATTTTGAAAAACTTAATTAATTTAGGTCATGATACTGTGACTCCAACCGCTCTCGTCTTCCTCTCTCCAAAGTTCTGCGTTCAAGTTACGAAAGATCACTAAAATTAGAAAGAAAATTAAAATAAACAGTAATTCGTTAATAAGAACAACGAACGAAGAAAATTTGACCATTCTTGATGACCCATTTCGTTCTTCACTGGGAAAATGCCAATCATTTTAAGGGTGAATAAACCTAGCAAGTCCCGTCACTTGTGACTGGCGACGTTTACTATCAGAGCAGAATTGTTTACGCGTGTGTTTGGCTGCAGTGCCCCACCCACGGCGAGCCGTACATCATGTTCTCGGCCCCAAAGCACGGGATGTTGTGCATCAACTGCTTCAGAGAATCCAACGTGGAGGCGCGGCTGCTCTGCACCGACATCGACACCGCCTACAGCGCCGCAGTGCGCAAGCTGGACAGGGGTGTGCTCGTGAGTGTCGCTTGTGAGGACCTGTCCTTTGGAGACAGTCCCTCAGGGTGCCTAGGATAGGCAGTAGTGTTAGATTAGTTAGGTTTGTCAATCCTATGCTATGGAGACTGGCGACCCCAGGGGAGCACAGTTAAGTTACCTCAGC
>VOMN01058343.1:0-14707 GCA_014899125.1 Orchestia grillus | reverse complement strand
TCAGTGGAAGGTGTCCGTCCATTGCACGGCCAAGATTCACCGATGGTTATAAGGCGTGGTGATTGAGCATCATGGCATTGCGTTGCTTTTCCTCTGCGGGCCCAGGACAACTCCATGTCATTCAAAAAAACATGAATTCAACCAATTACTAAAAATTGAACTGAACATTTGATGCCTTCTGCTCAGATGCTAGAGTTGAAAAGAACTCAACGGGTGTTTAAACAAGATAACGAACCTAAGCACACATCTGAATACACTTGAAAGCGACTCTATAGTAGGAGGGTCAGGGTTTTATACTGGTCTTCACTATCGGCCGATCTCGAACCAACTTAGATACCTTGGATACCTTGAAGATGTTTGGGCCTTCACGCCCAGGCCACACTGGGTTACTGCCGCTTTGTAAGCATGGAGTGCCTTCGTGTATCCACTAGCTGTTGAATGAGACCGTTTCCTTTTTCCGTTTGATGACAGTGAGGCAAGCGAGGCCTATTAGGGATAGTTTGTAGAAAGTTATCCAGCATCGTCTTGACGACGTCCAGGGAACCATCGAATTCTCTCAGATTTTTAGTCAGAGCGTTGAAAAGTCTGGGTCCCATCACAGCGAAGGATTGTTCATGTCTAGTCCGAACGCTGCCAGTCACCCTCGCTGTGAACGTAGGCGCAACACACATCTTGCTGAAACGAATGAGCTGCTTTGCGCGCAGCCTTATGGTTTCGTTTTTGAAGTCAGGTACTAATCCACGAATCGTTTTCCACGTGTAGATTATAAGGTACCTCTCCCTTCTTCGCTGGAGAGAATACAGTTGGAGAAATTTCAGGTGTTCCCAGTAGTCCAGCCCTTGAACCTCACGAATCTTTGTCGTGAAACGTCGTTGTACACTTTCCGACTTCACGCTGTTTTCTCTGGTGCCGGGATTCCATAATTGGCCACAGGGCTTAGCCAAGAGTAGGTCGGAATGCTCTCGGAATCGTCCGTTCTCCTGGACGATAACACCCAAGTCCCTGAGGGAGCTTTTTTCTCTATTTCCAGACCCCCCTTCGTTTTGTATGAGAACCTGTCGTCTTGGGGCTTTCCATACCTAATCTGTTCGAACTTGCCTTTGTTGAATTCCATGTTGTTTGACCGTGTCCATTGGTAGTTTTTGTCAAGGTCTTCTTGCAAAACTCTGCAATGGAAAAAGTTTAGAAACGGTTGAAGATTCAAGTTGAATGAGGATACTATAAAATCTGTTAGAATTAAATCAATTGTTTTGAAGGATGAGAGAAAATACCTCTAGAGTTTTGCAAAACCTTCATCTCTTCATACAAGCATTGTCTGCAAGCGACCGTGGCTGATGAGAGCTTTGCAACCAAATATAAGTATGGTTGAATGCTATGTTACGAATGCTTATTTGTTACCCTGTTTTCCCATTTCGTTGTTGTTTGAATAGTTTCAAATAAATTCTTGGTTCCCTAATGTGTTTGATCTTGTCCTTTCCATATAAGACCCATAATTCTCCAAGGTGTTCCGAAATATGTTTAATAGCAAAATATTTAAATAATGCCAAGTAATAAATTTGATCCCCAAAAAATAATTATACGAAGAAAGTTGTGCCCCCTATTCTTGCCTGTACAGTGTTGCTCTTGGACGCTATATCCATGCTCTTGCTTTTTGCGCATATTTTTAGCTTTGATTTAATTAAGATGTAAAATGCGCGACAGGGCCTCAAATAGATTGAACTACGAGGTGAAGTCACTATGTTGAAATAATGATTGATTGTGAATATTGAATAACGGACGTATTGTTCCTCAAAAATGTTCCTTAGTTAAATTTTCGAGCTTTATATGCGCAGGTCCCGGTCCAATGTGCAATAGGTTCCCTTCCGTATATTAGAGAGGGGATTCAGAGACAAGTTTAGGCTATGTACGTCAGAGAGTTTTTTAGATATGAACGTTTGTTTCCAAAGTTTTACTGGTTCGCGACACCAACCGCATGGAACAAATTCCCGACGAAAACTTTTACGCTCTACCAGATAAAAGTGGTGAACAAATAATTAGTCGTTGGAGCGCTGGAGCGGAACGATCAACCACGTGATTATCAAAAGTCGGTGCAGGGGGAATAATGATTTTCTCGCACTGGTATGGGATAGATTTCATTGTAGCACTACAATTGGACAAATACTTGCAGAAGTACAACATGGAGATTCAAAATTCTAAAAACGAGATGGCTATTAAAAAAATATTCAAGCTATTCATAATATAAGTATTTTTTCTGTTGATTAAATCCACAATTAATACATTTCTTTCACTTTCAAGTACCTATGACTTTATACAGAGGGTGGGGATATATTTAAATTTACTCGCGTGCACACGAACGACTTTGGGAACGGCTGATCTACTCTTACATCGTTTGCTACCAAGACTTCACGGTTGGCACTAATTGCTCTTCGGGTGCCAGTTCAACAGTTGGATAGGAACGACGGGCCTCTTGTATCTAAGCCCATCCCAGTCAGCTGAGCCTGTGCGATCAATATCGTACTGGACATGAATATTTTCCATCTGAAAAATTTTATTCTAACTACCATAACAACTGCAAAAGCTCCACTTTTTCCTTGTTTCACTTTTACACTTTTATCTATTAGTTTCTGTAAAGCCCCCAAGCCACATAGAATCGATCTCAAATGAGCGAAAAAAAGGGACCAATTAAAACAAACTTCAGAAAACGGGGAATCTATGCACAGGTATGTTGCCACACAATATTCCCTCCACAAAAAATAACAAATTAAGAAGGAAGAGGAAGAAAAGAGAAATACTAATCTGGGAATAAGACTTGAAAATGAAAATAAAGTGAACCTGAAAGGTAGAAGTCCCGATGGTCTAGCTAGAGCTGACGTAACCAAACAGTACCCTGCTGAAGACTACACTTTCACATTCAGTGCCGTTTCTTTTTAAACGGTTGCTTTTTCCACTGAATATGAAAGCATTCAATATTAATAACTGATTTTTTTGATGACGTATCAAATTTGTCCTTAAATATGATTGCTTCAAAATAATATGTTAATAAGATATGAGAGCTCCTGTCATATTTCATTTGGAAATAAGCATCCGATATTCAAATGCCATCCAGTCAAATTTTTCGCCGATATTAATATTTTTCATAGCTAGCTAATAAGTAAGTTACATTGATTAGATTATATTGTTCAATAGTCTAAAATTCCTTATCCCCATGAAATGTCAATCCAAAGAAAGCGAAAAGTGGGAAAATTTAGTAAGCATTTTAGAAAATGAGGAATCTATGCACAAGCGTTGCCTCACTCAAAATTCATTACAAGTATCAACAGCAAGTTAAGAAGGAAAAGGAAGAAAAAATTAAAAATTATCAGCTAAACAGACATAAAATGAGAAGAAATAGATAAATGAAAATAGCTGATTCCAAATTAAGTCACATGCAAAGTATGGAACCTGTCGGGCTCTCATGTTGTAAAACTATAACCTTAAAATTCGATATCCCGTTGACACTTCTATAGCTGTCATTCTTCATTCAATGGCATGTCGTTTAGTGTGAAGAGCTTAGCACGTGAGCTGAATAAGAACTAACGACATCGTGTGATGTTTTGCACACACCTGATTCAATTGTGAAATTATAGTTGAAAAGCAGGCTGCAAAATAAGAAAACAGAGTTGAACTACTTTTGATTTGCACAGAGATGACAATGAAAATTTGAATTTGAGATGTGGTAAGTTGAAACTTCTGTGGATTTGTAATCACTAGTGCTTACAAAACATGTAAGAAGCAAAGTGAGGACCATAGATAGAACTCCCGAGGGCTAAGCTAGAGCTAAAGTAGCCACAGTGTCCCTCTGGGGATTCCAGTCCCATAGCATACTGTAGACAAACCTAACCTTATTGCTCATCCTACACGTCATGAGGAGAAATGTTACTTGATGTGTGATATTCCATATAAAAAGGATCTTTTTTTTAAAGAACCTTTATTAAATTCAACACGTTTTACCATAGGGTTTTCAATGCCTTACAACTACTGGTGTGGTGAGGACTGTGAGGAATGTGTGGTTTAAAGTTGCATTTCCAAGGGAAGTACTCCCTGGTAGGTGAAAATGCCCCTCTGAGCCGAAGTTCGATCCCGGGTTCTCTCGGTTACGAAGTCATCACGCTACCGCTAGCCCATGGAGCCCATTATAAGATACATAATATAGAATAAATGATACACAATACGCAACATACGATATACGGCATGGTATACTTCATGCACCATTTCTAAAAAATTGAATAGAGTTTCGAATGACATTGTTCGAAAAAATGAAGTATAATGTAGCTTGATGGAATTCAGTTTAGTCGAGTGCAGTGCAGTGGTCATGCGGTTGCAGTGATAGAGCCGCGGTAGGTTTATACAGTGATAGGAGCAGTACAATGCAGTAGTGAAGTGGAAGTGTTTGAGCAGTAACAATGGTAGAGCAGTAACAGTAGTAGAGCACCGTTAGTGCAGTGACAAGGGTAGTTTAAAAAAAATAGATATTTGTAGAAGTGCCGGGTCTTAAGCAGGATCGTAGTTTTCTGCCTAAAATTGGCGGTAAACAATTAATGTCGAAATCTTCAAGCATCCAGTAGCCAAATTAGCACCTATGAAGATAATCTGCGCAAAACTGCCAGAACACATCACAAAACTACCATCTCTATGAAAAATAGTCTAAATTATTCTGAGGCTTATGGTAATTTTTAATAGGGGTCTGTGGCAGTGAAGGGCAGCAACAGTAGTAGTGAAAGGAGACACCTTACTCCAATGGCAGACATTAATTTTTCTTAGTTGATTCCTTTGCCTCCTATTCTGCTCCTACTTTGATGTTTGTGCACTCTGACGTTTGTTTGTACGTGATTGGTGCTTGAAAGCACTGGACGTGGGTAGCAAAAAAGAAAAAACAATTCTGCTCGTTTACTGTAAAAAATAATGTTCATATTCTACTGGCTTTGATTTCATTCGCTGTGTTTTCTTCATGATTGATTCAATTAAATGTTCTCAAAAACTAATGATGGGCCTCGCTTTTATGAAAATTTCAGAATATGAACGCTCATTTGTCCTGGATCTTTGTCTTCAGTTTTAATTAACTTGCTGTTAAGACAAAGCATAATAATTCGAGGTGAAGTCATTGAATTTTTGTGTCGTATATCCATTTTTGCACATAAGAATAAAATTTTGTATAAAAATACCAAATCTCAGTGAGTAGCAGCTTTGATGAGTAATAAAAAGATTTCTCTATCATGTGTTTATATTTAGTTTCTGTCGAACTAAAAAAGAAACTCAATAGCTGTCAAAGTTTAGCTTCACAGGGGATAGATTAGTATTTTCGAGTTTATACTGTTAACTCTTTGTTGCTTCATTTACCATTTAAAATAAAGATTTACCCAAAAAATTCCAAAACAAACTGTGAACTTGGCAACTATGGGAAATAATTATTGTTTTTAACTGTATATATGGCGAGCAAACAACATTCGCGAAGGACAGCTTTTACGAGTGCTCTAGGAAGTTCAAGCAAAAACTTGTTTTTCCTCATATTTCATCTTGACAGCATTGCAGCTCAGATGCGGCGCCGACAACTTGCTTCATATTGCTCTTCTCACAAAGGACACGACCATAAACCCAGCGCTTCTTGCCATACAAAGGCCCGCGTATTCTTTTAGTCTGTAGATCACTTTTTGGGACACGCAGGGATCCCAACGCTCTCAATTGTACGCTTGTAACATGAGTAGGACAGTGCCTGTGTCCGCCGACCTGAAGAGTTTTCGAGTTTTCTTGTACAGTATTTTCTTAAGGAATATAAATGACTGTTGACTGTGGAAATATCTAGTCCATATTTAACTATACATTTTTCTCGCACCATGTAAGAATTGTTGCGGTACAATGAAATAATGAACACTTTATTGAATTAAACCTGGAACACTGGTCTCGGATGATGTTCAACTTTAGTAAATAAAAAAAGGTACTTCTTTTACTCACCAGAAGCGGAACATGGATGCTTGATAATAGAAAATTTTAAATAATTGCTCTATTAACACCAAAGTCAGCTTAGTTATGCATTCTTCTAAAAAATTCACAACAATAAATGCAAAGGATTAAATTAAACGCGAATTCAAAAGCTTCATTACAAATAATTGAAGCGTGAAGTAGGAGGAGAAAGACTAAGTGAAGAATAATTAGTATTTTTTTGTGTTTATGTACATTTACGCACATGAGTTGTTCAAATTAGGTTTTCGTTATTAAGATTTTCATGCTTAGTATACTCTGTTACTGAAGTAAATTGACGAAAAAGGAGTGAAGGAAAAGCTTCAAGGAATCATTTAATTCAAACGTCTTGAACCTTGGCTCATTTTCAGCAATCCAAAAAGACATTGAGGTCAAACTTGAAAATGCGATCATGTAATGCAACAGTAAAATACTAAATGAAAAAATCACAATAATAATTTATATAGGGTAACAAGTTTGATGGTAAGCACTGAGCATATTATTTTGGACCATTTAAGGAGGGATATTTTGCGGACGACATTGTCTTGGCAGATTAGCTCACGTACCAATTAATTATGTTTCGACTCAACAGTATATTTTGATACATCTAATTTTTCTGTTATATTTACTTAGCTTACTCAAGTTCCATGTACACCGATGAACTGCCATCATAGTTGTAAGCCTTGAGTCGGATAAAAAATTTAGGGCGAAAGCAAAATGTCTCCGTTCGTGCAAGACACCTAAATAATATACAGATCAGCAAAAAGCTAAAAATATGTAACACAATATTTCAATGAACGTAGTTAAAAGTTAAAACAAGAATTCGTAAACGTATGCCGGCAGAATGGGTATACAATTGATTACTAGTTATGAAAGTCAGTTCGGCATGAATACATTTTGATTTGTTCGTTTCCTAAAAATATTTGCAAATTCTTTTATGTTCCTCACACAGATCTTAAATTTTGTGTGTTTCTCTTCATTGGTTTGAAATACAATCTCTCAAATAAAGCGTAAACACTGCATAACTTCGGAAGGTCCTGTGGTTCGCATTGTACCTCGGCCTTCCGTGTTATCGTGGGCTCGCTTTACTGAATCGGCCGGTACATTTACACGCGGGTGTGGTCAACTCGCAGGTAAGCTCGATGCTGGGTATAGACAGACGTGCGGTTTCTCGAGTTTATTCAAGCAGACGGGACGGGTATTTGATGCAGGCACGAATACAAGCAAGTGCGGTTGTACGGACAAATAAGCGGGCAAGTTGTTCTGATAGCGCTGCCTGACAAGTGACGTCAGGCCCGGTGTCGCCACCGTTTATATAGTGCCGATGGAAGTGCGAATCTTCCAGAACAGTATAGCGAGGGCGATACAGCATCTAACATATGGTTGAGTTAAATTGGGTTTTCTTGGAATTAATGTATAAAATCCAATGAATACACTCTAAATAGTCGGATAATTTAATGAAGTCTTATTCGACTCATACTTCAACAGTTCTCTCAATAATATATAATCTCCGGTCACCCAAATGGGTAAAGACACTGAAAGTAAATAGTGAGTGGCACTTAATTGAACAGATCGAACCTCGTGTTGCAGACAGTTTTTTTTTCCAGCAGTCAATGCACGTCCAAATTTTGTTTTTTATCACCTTAGACTTGTACGGAATAGTGGGTCATCTTGACCCCCGTTGAAAAACCATGTCAAATATCCTCGCTGAGGAGCAGGAATTTTGAAACATGCGAAAAACTCAATAGGTGAGTCAATTGAACCTAATTTTTTCAGTGTACCCGAATTTTCTTTGGGAAATTGGTAGTAGCGCCGCACCTGACCATCATAAAAAGACTATTTCTATTATAAAATGCATTCGGGATATGAAACTCAAACAGAATTAGGACAATGTCCTGGTATAAAAACAGTAGTCTACACAGTTTGAGGGTAGTCAATTTCATTTATAATACATAAGGTTGATCGCGTTGAGTTTCGATTACGCTCTAATAGTTGTGCCCTTGTTTGGCTGAATTACATAGCAAGAGTTATGACATTTTGATCAATTGTTTCACTGTGTCGTCCAAAACCGTTTTATTTAAATTCTACTTTTAATTCATCAGTTTTTCGTCTACTAAAATCACCATGATTTCTTATTTGTGACACCATGATCAGTGTAGATTAACTAAGTGGTTTCAATTACTCTGTAATAATTTTAGTTGTATTGGTTTGATTGCAGAACAAAGATCCAAAACATCGATTTCAATATTTACTCAGGCCGGGCAGAGTCGTCGTATGACTTTTCATGATTTACACGTTTAGTATTGTATTTAGATATTGTATTATCCCCAATCAGAAAATCATTTTATTCTACGAGCCACGGGCGCACAATGTGCCTTGCTGGGTAGTTTCAATACAGGAAGAAGTACAAATACAAATAATAAATTTCATTTTGGTCCTGTAACTTGCCACAACATAAAGTCATAAAGTATCAACATTTGATATGTATGTATAATTATTTTTATCATGAGAGCCTGCTCAATTTGGATATTCACTACTAGTCCAGTAATCGACTACTCCAGTACTACATAGGATGACTAGAAAAGTAAAATATAAGTTCACTACATCTGTGTATCGCAAAAGTACGTTTACGAGTTTGGAGATAAGTTTTTCAGCTTTTGTCCGTTCAACTTTAAAGTCGATAGCTGAAAACACTAGTAACTCGCGCCTTCAATCTCAATTCAAAATACTTTGCAATGCATCATGAATTTGAATTTCTTAAGGCTTTTTTTCCATAGTGATGGTTTTCCTGCTCACTTAGTATCTAAAGTATTCAGGAAGTTACTAGATTTGAAGTATATTCCCCCTGCCTTACAAATGGCCGTTCAGAAAAATATTACTTTAGTCTACCTTATTACGGAATGCAGTCTGACAAACTTGCGAAGGAGCTGTCTAGTTTGGTAGCAAAGTTCACTTCAAGTGTAGAATTTGTTCAAATTCTGACAAATCAATTTACAATAGGCTCTCTGTTTAAATTTAAGGATTGCTTACCGCCTGAACTCTGCTCTGGAGTCATCTACAGATAATGTTGCCCACTGTGTTGGTCGAATTATGTTACTCACTGTGTGGGTCGGATTATGTTGGATATTCACAGCGTAATCTTAGAACTCGATTCCACAAGCATGCAAGCTGGTCTCCTAGAACCGATTCAATTCTAGATAGACCTCCTTATTCAACAGTCAGAGAACACGCAATCGAATGTGATGTCAAAATATCAAAATCAGATTTTAAAAAAATCAGAAATCTGTTATCAGATTCTGGTATCAAATCTGATATCAGATTTATCTGATATTCCCTATCGTGTAATGGCGATAGTGAGATAGCTGAGCTTTTCGGTGTGAAATGCGGAATAAAACTGATAGTTGATGCTTACTTTAACTTCCTGTGGCTGCACTTCTCTTTGTGGCAAAAGTCTAACAGTTTGGCATTACAGCACAGCATCGGTTTCATTCATGATAATGCTCTATAACACGCATCGAGGCTTTCAACCCAGTATTTGAACAATGTCCCTGATAGGCATGACAAGATTGTGGCGAGGTCGTCTTGTTCTAAGGGTTTTAATCCCGTGGAAAACCTCTAAAGCATCCTCGAAAGGAATATTTACATCGCTGTACGGCAATATTATTCCATTAATACTCTCAATACCATCAAAACTGCAGCTGGAGAGATATCTTCGGATGATATCAATAAAATTACTTATCAATGGACCAAGGCATTCGTCATATATTTCTAGGTATGACTGTTATGTGAATAGAATTGTCACTCTCCCGTTTAACACATTCCAGAGCATGGGGATGATATGGGATAAATTGAAACTGCCATTTGTTCACTACTTCACAAAATGTATAAAAATTTGACACTGTGGATTAATGTTGCTATGCATGGTGTAAAGATTCAGGTGCATCATTGAAAGAGCATTTGAATTATTACATGAAATTACCTTGTACGAAATATTTGAAGGCAGTGTGCAGTTGAGTTACATTGCGCTCAAACTGAGAAGGGAAGGCTTTAGTCATTATATCGGCTGTGATGGTGCATGGAACCCTCTAAAATTTTCCTCTAATATTGTTTATGGTCGAAATAGGCAAGAAAATATCAGAAATAGTGCGTCATAGCCGTCACCCATTGTACTTTGTAACTTTTACTGCACAAGCAACAGAAATAAGATTTCAAAATATCTAAAACTCTGTATCAATGGATTAAGCTACTGAATTAAAACTGAACGGCAAGATATTGTACCTCATTTCAGAGAAGCTGTCATACTTAAGTTGAAGAAGATGGTAGGCGGTACCAATTTACAGCGGGAGACACAGGGAAGGTATCCGTAATCGCAGCTTTTAGACAAACACCCAGAAGGCCAGGGCAGTCGAATGAAAATTCCAGAGGATTCAAGGCCCCCTGCAGGCTCATGGGCTGCGGTTTATTGTGCGTAATGAATTGCGTCTGCCTGCGAAAGTCTCGTAGATTGAAGAAGATACTCAGATGAGGAAGAGACACATGCAGAGACGTGGCCTGCTTCAGAGGCAATCTTGGAAAAAGCGTCAAGTTACTTTGCAGATCTCAAGACTTGACTGCTATACATAATTTGTGAGAAATTTTGAGATATAACGTAAGCCTGACAAAATCAAAGAAAATGAAGGATTTGAATGGGATTTTCAGTAAAGATTCACGTAATGCATCAAATTTACATTTGTAATGTTAGTATCGGAAACAAATATGTATAAGATTTTTCAGTGTTAAAAGCGGCAAAGTCAACGAAACAAAAATTTTATAACACAAAACCTCCTTCATGCAAACGTTTCTTTCTCACTTTCCTACAAGTATCATTGTTCACAAAATTTGTAATTTTTCCTTTTTTCATTCGTAAGTAACAATACTTCAATTCATATTTTCTACGTGAATATTGTTGAACTTGATGGATTCGAAGTTTATTGAGCTCACATGTGATAGTGGGCAAATCTGAATTTGATGTATTACTCTCAATGTTCAACTTGGGGCGTAGTTACATGGACAATGCAAATTTCATTTATCAACTGAAAACTTGTTGCCAAAAACTTGTATACGTTAAATTTTACGTTACACACCTTGATAATTGTTTCAACAAAGATTCCAATGAAGAAGTCGAATTCAGAAGCGAAAGAGAAAAAATATTATTATCAATTATGAAATGAATTAACAGTCAATCTGCATCGTTCTAAGGGTCTCGAAATCAGAAATTTATTAGATTTATGCGCCGCAAAATTGCCGATGCTCCTATGCATCGAGTGGAGATATTAAAATTGGCACTCTCATTTTCAGCGACAAAATTATGCTTCTGAATCTTTTTTTAGCCCTGATTTCCAATGCATTCATTGACACGTCACGGATTAGCAGAGGTTTCATTATTTTCTCTGTATAAATTGCACCTTCACTATACGAGTAAGTTTTTTACCATGCGTTTCTAATTACATTCAGGTCTATTTCACTGATTTCTGTTTACTTCTCAGTGAAAATTATCATCGGTGAACAGCTTGTCCATTATTTTGACCAGGAAATCATATTTGAAATGAAGAACTTTGACCGCCGTAGTATTTTTGCGTCATATTCATAGCGTCGTTTTCCGTGAATGTGTTCAGAGTGTATTTTAAAATCGCTTTTGAAGGTTTCGATTTATGGGCAACTTATTTTCAAGTAAACAATTTGTGATGCTCTGTTTTCATTTAGGACGTTTGAAAAATTTGAATAACATTTGGAAGTACTCAAAAAATTTATTCGTTATGTAAATGTCTGTTGGTTTCTTTGGAAGCAACCTCTAATTACCTATTTAGAGGCTGCAGTATTCTGTTAGTAGCAGAAAACATTCGTGAAGATTTGGTGCATTGCACAAAGTTTCAGAGAATCTAAAATGAAGCTGCAGCTTTACGTCGTTTTATGTCGAGTTATGGTCGGGTAATGGATTTTTTTTAACAGTAATTTCCTCCCTTCGTCCTGATGGATTACAGAAAGTATTAAAAAAAATTGACACTTTTGAGAACCTTTGAAATGATGGCCTTTACTCTGAACTTCTAACGTTTGTTTAAACCTACTTCGATTTACGTTTGAGAAGTACGTACTTTTGATGACACTTTTTTCGTGTGAAATTGTCTAATGTTTGAGGAGATTGTTATACATACATTGAACTTTACTTCTGTTTTCTATTTCAGCCCTAGAATTTTAGGATGAGCATGGGTATAATCAAAGTAGTCGATAAAATTGTAATCATAGACTGAAAATCTATACTAAGCGTAATAATTTTTGAAAAACCGTCTCATGCAATTTCTCATACCTTAAAAATAATAAGTCCTTGGGCTGTGCTTGCCACAGTCTATGGTTTAAGGATTTTTTACTCGAGTATATCATCCAGCATGAAAGATGGAGTATGGAAAAACAAAACACGTACTGCACTATTTGATCATGAGCTGAGAACAAAATTCCCTAAATTCACCGTATTAAGTATTCGTTGGTAATCGGATTGAGGAATTCATCTGTAAAGTACAGAAAAACTCAATATAATAATATTTCTGCACAAAAATGCAGAATGTAGTGAAGTATCGAACTCTCTTATACACCAAGGTAATGAACACGGAAGGAAAGTGAATGGTCATAACGGACTTTGTCTGATGACATAGCATAGAAGTCGATTTAGAGAGCTGAGTGAAATTCAATTCGCCTTAAATTTTAAATCTCTCACACAAAATGATACGGTGCGTTCATCAGCAAGGTGTTTACTGACTGGGGAGGAAAACACTTTCGTTACGCTTGTAAAACTTCTTCTGAAATGCTTGGCGATGTTGATGAAGAAAAAATATCCCTTGGGTTAGCATGAAATAGAGTAGGAAATAGCAACTGGAACGACCAAAGAGGTCTATTAATGTCTCAAGAGGTCCCAAGTCCTTTGCCGTCTTCCAGCTATAATCAATCTCGCGATCACATCACACCGCAGCGCACTATTTATTCATAGGCTGTCGTGCAGATTGGAAGAGAATAAAACATTGGCGTAAACTTCTTGTACCCGGTACCCATTTTAAATTGGAACTCTCGTATGACGTATGACGCAACAAACGGAGTCATCCTACGGAATCCACTCATTCATTAAAACATGTTATAATAGAAGAAGTACACTTATAAATATGAACTGAAGCAAAATAACATATAAACACAATTCACTCAATGATCAATACGCGAATGATAGTATAAGTATGCCACGTCCGCAGTATTCATATTCGTTTGGTACAATTGACAGTAATGTGCGTCACACACATAATTGAAAAATGGAATAATATGAAATAATTACTGGAAACATAAAATGAAGAGTAAAAGTAGATAAAGAAATAAGTTCTTCCACTATAAAACGAAAGAAAATTTGGGCATATTACTGCTACTCGTTCATAGGCATGAAACAATTTGAAACAATGTATGACCAAAAATATTGCATCATTTAAAGATATTACAAACACGGATTTCTCATACCATTACAATGGACAGTTTTTATACATGGCTACTTAGGGGCCCGAATAAGTTTTATGACTTCTATAAAATCCTTCAAGACCTTATGCTGATCGTGAATATACATGGAAATATCCTGATGCACTTAAATTTAGCTTACACACGAGTGATCACGTCTAATTTATTGGGCGGAGAAGGTGTATATCTATGATGTAAAATTCTTAATTTAATCACGTTAAGTCAATTCTATATTTTACTCTGATTTATTTTACTGCCATGCAATGTGAAGGGTTTTATCTGTCTTCTAGTATATGAGGTTAATTAAATAGTACCGTCTTTAGTATCTTAATAGGAAATAGGATTCAAGATTCCATTTGAACGCCTGGAGTGTACTTATGTCACGAACCGCAGAGGGCAGTGACTTCCAAGTTTTGATGTCGTTGGAGTGAAAACTAATATGCAATTTGGTTTTGGAATAATAGGGAGGTTTAAATTTACTTCGGTTCCTAGTCAAACATTCATGATGACCAGTTTGAGCAAAAACTAATTGGTTCAGGTCTTTATCGCCTTCATCACTGAAAGTTTTATACATAAATGTACAGAGGGAATACTGTTAGAGATCAGGAAACTTAAGAATTTTCAAGGATTTATATGACTCATTAGTATGCGCAGTGTATGCAAAATTACTCATAGATCTGATGTTTTTTTTGTAGATTAAAAAGTACGTTCGTTTTGTTTTTGTTAGTTCCATGTCAATCTTCTATGCTAAATTGCAGATATGGATGATTTAACGAAGTGTAGATCATTTTTAACGCTTCTGCATGTAATATACTTTTGACTTTGTTGAAAATCCGAAGAGATTTCGATTCCTTAGAGCAGATATATGATACATGCTCTTTAAATGTTCAGTTTTTATAATAAAAATTTGCAGCAATTTTGATGAATTAGTTTCTTCAATCCACCATCGCCGATTTTGATGCACGGACGACTTGTATTCCGTTTAAATGAATATGGATATGACATACACTCAGTACTGAGTACTCTACGAGACTCGCGTCCTCAGCCGTCGCGGATGGTCGATTGAAGCCTCGCTCCCGGGTTGAAGTCAGAAGTCAAAGTGTACAAACCAAGTGCATTTCTAGAAAGTGTGCTTGTGTAAGTATTTCCTGTGAAGTGAAGCGAAAAGGTTCTAGATTTCCACGAAGAAAGT
>VOMN01058331.1:0-17507 GCA_014899125.1 Orchestia grillus | reverse complement strand
GCCTTAATTGTATAGAATCTCTTAAATTCTGTGGGGAGTGGTTGGTGCTAGCAACGAGTAAGGGGAGTCTAATTAAGAGGTTTGGTGTACGTAATTAAGCGGCTTGTTCGAATCAAAAGTAACGAGTTGACCACTCGGTGTTTTGGTTTTCTTATTAAACAGTCTATTGAATTTTCTTTTTGAATGAGAATTTTTTCAATAGATGTTGCGGTAGGAATCCATGGTGTCTAAATTCCAATTCCAATCAGACGTCGTTCCAATTAAAGCATCACAATTAGAAGCTTTGCGTGTCTCTAATTCAAGTATTTTTAACAAATATTAGAAAGACATACATTGATGAGGAAACTTTTCCGATATACCGGTGCGAAATAATGGCCCAAGGTGACGCTTTAACAGTTAAAGTAAAGGTCGAATCATGATTACGAAAGCCAGAGTAGAATCTAAAAAAATAAATTTATTAATTCCAACACGTTTTACCGTTGGGTTTTTAATCCCTTACAACTACTGGCGTGGTGAGGCTTGTGAGGAATGTGTGGTTTAAGCTTCCTTTTCCAAGGGAAGTACTCCCCGGTTACGTGAAATGCCTTACCTGAGTCGAAATTCGAACCCTGATCTTCTCGGCTGCGAGGCCATCACGCTACCAGTACGCTATAGAGCCCGTGTTTAGAGCTGATAATATTACTGGTTCGAAACCATTGAGGATTGTACACAAAACCTGCGACGTAAAACGACCTGTTTTTCTCTACTGAAAAATGAAACGAACCTATCCCGTGAGACAAAAAAAGAGTGATTGGCAATCGAGATACAGAAACTCTTGAATGAACTTTCATATATTAAATTTTTTATGTACCTCGACCTCAACCAATTGATATTTCAAGAAGCTTTTCGATGATACAACGACCCTCGTAACTCAGTAATAGCAAATAAAAATGAACAGTACGTGCGGGAGAAAATTCAGAGAACACAAGACAATTAAAAATATTTCGTCGTCATGTAACTTAGCAGCTGAATCGTGGTCTAATATTTGACGTAATTCATGGACCAATAAGGTGCGCGACAGCACCATCGTGTAGACAACTGACCTGTTGTGACAGATCAATAAGGTGCAAGACAGCACCGTCGTGCAGACAACTGACCTGTTGTGACGGACCAATAAGGTGCGAGACAACACCATCGTGCAAATAACTGACTTGTTGTGACAGATCAATAAGGTGCGAGACAACACCATCGTGCAGACAATTGACTTGTTGTGACGGACCAATAAAATGCGAGACAACACCATCGTGCAGACAACTGACCTGTTGTGACAGATCAATAAGGTGCAAGACAGCACCATCGTGCAGACAACTGACCTGTTGTGACGGACCAATAAGGTGCAAGGTTCGGGCGGTGGCTCGGCCTTCAGTCCGTGTATAGTGTTGTAGGGTGAACCTCCAGCCTGAATAAAGATAACTAACAGTGGTATTTTGTAATGGCAGATCATCATCTCACGGAGCCGGAACTACATTATCTCCTAAGAATAAATTCAAAGTAAACTTAACACATAGACTCGAATTTCTGAAGGACTGATAATTCAAAAGGTTCAACTTAATGTATTAAATGTATAATTACCAGCAAAAAATCAAGTTTTTCATATATTATTCATACAAGACGAGCCTTTTCGAGCACTCAGAGGATTTTGGCCAATGGCGAACTACGAATGGATGAAGAAAGCAAATATAATTATTTTTTTACCTAGACTAAAAGCTCCCACAAAAACCAAACTGTTACTCTGGAAAAGCAGTTACGCTAATTAGTATGCAAGCTGGTAATTGAAGTCCACGAATAGAAGTGATGTTAGGTCTTAGGGTGGACGGGAACTCAATGAATGGAAGCGATGTTAGGGATCAGAGTGGACGAGGAACATTGGCGGGTAGCATACGGTAAGGGACTTATCAGTAATTGGCTGAAGGAGGATAAAATTACTGCTATTTATTAACAATGACTTCTTAATGAATGAGAGCTGGACTGATTCATAACAGTGAAAATATACTTCGCATTTGCAGTACATTTTCAAAAATTCAGACCTCATTGGAAGGACAACCCATTAGGATTATTTTAAATCTGGATTCGTGCGAAGTTCAATATTTCTTAAATACGAGTGTATCGATAAAATATTCCTAATAAAATAAACTTGAAACATTTCACATTTGAAACGAAGGCTAACCTCATTGAACACAAAACAAATCTTATTTAATTTTATGTCGCTCGTAAAAAACATTTACCCCCGAACCTCTTCGGTCACTTATCAGAATTCGGATTTTATCACGCAATCCGGAGGGTATCCGGATTTTTTTACAGGTATCTGAACCCAAAAGTTGTCCGTATTTTCGTGAAATCAGGATTAATGTAGTCCGGATAATCGAAGGTTCACTATCTTCTCAGTATATAGTGAGCAAACATTAGCAAATTTTTTATTGATAATTAGTCGAAAATCCCTATTTTGAGGTAGCAGTATCAGAGCAGCAAATGATTCAAATAATAATAAAGATAAGTTAATTTTAAGCTCATTCTAAATCAAGGTGAACATTTCACATATACGAACGCATTATCATGTTATTGCGCATTACAAACTAACAATCATTTCGAACGGTTCAATTTTAGTAATAGATTTTTTGCTTTGGAAAACGTCTATTTACTTTTGGCACATCACTCAAACAATGAGCGCAAAAGCCGCTCTGCTCTCTAGATGTTCGATTCCCGTAGTGAGAAAAAGCGCAGTTCACGAGTTTAAACGATGTTATTAAGATACCGCAAAGTAGCGCAAAAATTCAATACTGACTAAATGCAAGTAAAGTCTATAAACTAAATTTTTCGTAAAAAGTGAATTACGAGAAAAAAATTTCACTCGGCATTATTCATCATGTTTAACGACTGCCTCCCTAGTAACAGGGAGAACATGTCACCGAATATTCACTGTTCTTTATCATCTGACCCTTGCTAGCAAACATCTTTAGTAGAAAATCTACACTATTCCATCGCGTGTGAAAGTAATTTCAAACGGGAGAGGCCAAATACAAAAGGATTCGAAAATAACCATCACCAGTTACGAAAGACTCGTTAAAGCACGCATGTACAAACCTACGTAAGCGAGAAATGTGTTTTTCGTTCCCCCATGAATGTGATGATGTCATATAAGTCATCAAAGGCTAACAAACGCGTCAGCACTCTGGGGTGAAATCGACTTTCACGAGTCTTACTAACTTAGAAATAAAATCAGAGTAATGATAAAGTTCTGAATGTATAAGAAGGTTAACCTTACGCATGCACAATCAATGTTAAATCATATTTTACCATGAACTTAATAAATGACAGTCGCAATTCCAAAAAAGGAAAGGACACTCTTGGCCACGAGAATCCCACGTTGAGGTTAATCAAGTTACGCGTATTACTCACTACCAACAGTCAGAATGATAATACATCATTAGCCACCTGGGTTGATAGAATAAAAGTCGTTCTCTCACAACGTTCTCCAGGCGACTAACGAATGGCTAAAGCGTCAAACAACAGAGAATCTGCGAATCTCAAGCTCTGATGAACACCCGAAATCACTACACAACAAAACAAGCAGGCATATGTAGCTCAATAGAAGACGTATACGCAGGCAATGAAAGCAAACGAATTCTGTCGTACACGGAGGAGCCCAAAAATAGGAGCTACGAAATGCAAGTTATTAGAGGAAACGAAAATCTACAAGCAATTTCTTATATCTAAGGTACTTAGCAAATTCGAGAAATATATAGAAATTCAAATCAAAAACAATGCCACGGTCAGGAAAAACGTTCAGCACTAGATAAATACTCCAACTCAATAACAGGCATAGTAAGTCAAACGAGATACAGATGAGGAACTGAAAGCTCAAAAATCAAGTCAAAACAAGAACGTAACAAAAAATCATACAAGATACAGCAATTACACATTTACTGTCTATTGTCTCAAGTAAGCAGATATATTGATTATTCACAAAGAAAACAGTAAAAAACAATAACGATACATGCAGTAACTTTACGCAGCGACACAATGTTAATGATACGACTAAACTTGGTTCCTTCTATAGACTTTAAAGAAACAATGCCTACTGAGCACTTGACTGCGAGGAAAAGTTTCTTTTATTGCTGTAAATGTCGTAAACGTACGCGTCTGTGTGTGTTCCACTAAGAGACCTCACACGATGTGTACGCGTCAGTGTGTGTTCCACTAAGAGACCTCACACGATGTGTACGCGTCAGTGTGCGTTGCTCTGACACCGCACACGCCTACACATGTACAGGACAGCATAGCAGTTTCCTCTATCTTTGAGTCACAAAAAGCATCAATTTTTCTTTTCTCTATGGAGTGATCAAGTTCACATAGAAAATTAATCCGTAATTAATTCACAAGACGACACCGCATGGGACACCAGGAAAGGCTTGGAAGCGCACGGCAACGAGAGGCTCTCCAACGGGGGACCCGCATCTGCTCAGTCCGTACAGCTGTACATCCGTGCACATTTGTACAGCTTTATACACTTGTGTAAATTTATGCATTTGCGGACACTTGCACATCTGTGTACATTTGTACATCTTTGTAGATTTGTACATCTGTGTACATTTGTACATCTGTGTACATTTGTACATCTGTGTACATTTGCACATTGTCGTTCATTTGCACGTCTGCGTACATTTGTAGATCTGGGTGCAATTGTAGATCTGCATAGAGTTGAACATTTGGATAAATTCGTACACCTGCGCAGCGTAGCACAAATGACCGATGGCTCCAGCGGCTCCGCAAGACAACTTCTGGTGATGACTTGCGGCGGAGAAGATGTCAGTCGCCAGGAGCGGCTGTAACTCACCGTTCAGGTTCATCGCTGACGTCTTCAACGATAATAAAGTTTTCGACAAAATGAAAACAAAAACACACGACAGATGTTGTTTACAGTGCATTGAACGTGTTTTTTTAAAACTCAACCCAATAATGCTTGAAGGTTATTCCGCGAAAGATTTTACCACTTCTAATAAGATTGATAGTTCATTTTTTTAATGAATTTATTTGTTCGCAGGTCATTCATATAAGAACTAAAATTTGAATGGAAAAATTTGTCCTGTCACCGAAATAAATGTGGTTTCATAAAGGATACGACTACAAATCCTAAGGAATGTACCAAAGTTCGAAATTAAAAAATAAATTAGACTTATGCCTCTTTTACATTTCATGTTTGAGTTAGTTACGTAAAAAATGTAGAGGAACAGTATAATGAACAAAACATCAATCGCCATTACATTGTGTTACCATTGTTCTCCTTCGGTATATTACTGTGTATCAAACGTGCATAAAACTGCGCGCTGCACAGTAATGGGCAAACTGAAACTATGTATATGCAAATTGGCATGTCTCACAACAAGGACGACCTCATTCAAGGCTTATTTTCTGGAAAATTATCGAATTTCCAGCGTAATCTGTAACTGAATCCCATGTAAAGACTTTGATTCTGTAATAAAGAGTCCTTGCTTGCTCGAATAAAAACGACTAAACTTTGATGTAGAATTTTTCTTTTCATTTCGTACACTGACTCGTTACAAATTTACTAGCCTCCAATAAATGAATAAAGTATATAACAAAATATAAGAAAAAGTACTGGACACAACGCAAACAATACGCCAGCTATTAATGTTATGATGAAAATAAATGAATAAATACATCTCGCCTGAATAGAAATTAGCGAGACCCACAACAAACTCCGCGACCAGGACTTCAGACTCAGCAGTGGGCCTCTCAAGACGAGACCGTAAGAGTAGAGTTCCTAATTTCACACACTCTAAAATTATCCACTTAAATTTCAATGTACAGTTTCAAATTTTACCTTGGAATCGAATTTTACCAACTACTAGAGCCCCTTTCGCTGATTCTTCAATTCAACGAAACCAACCACAAACTATAATACACCCAAAACACACTACAAACGCCTTCAGCAACAACATTGACTTCCACGACATTCAAGACGGACATGTTGCTGTGTTCCCACAAATCCCACAACAAAAACCACGAATACAGTAGCTCCCAGCGTTGGAAAGCGCTCAGGCTGTAAGGCTTGGCCGCACCCTGCTCAGCAGGGCCACTACCTGTGCCAGTATGGAGGGTTTCATCTCTTCCAAGATGTGGAGCATGGGAGAGCACCGTCTGTAGAATCTGGCAGGGTGAGAAAGAGTCCTGGGCGAAGGGGCAGACAGGCGGCGTACGGGGGTGGAGTGAGAGCGGTGTAGGAAGAGGATCTGCTGGGGCTATGGGGCGGGACCGTCATCAGAAATACGGTAGGATACACTACCGCAACTACGGTCGGAACTGATAACGTAAGTACGACCGGAACAGATGCAGCAGTTATTGCTGGATTCGACAACGTAAGTACAACCTTATAAAACCATGAACAGATGAAGTAACTATATGGTCGGATCCGATAACGTAACAACCGCAGTTACCGATCACGAAATGACGTACGCTGTTGTCGATACAGACAATTCATTGAGAAACAGTATCAGCGCTATACAAGAGGCTCTCAAATTTTCGTTTATCCAACGTACAAGTATAGTTTTATGAATGAGCTATACTACAGTTCTTGCTGAAATAGCACTAGCTTAGCACTACTGCTAGAGCAGTAGCAGAGGAACTTCGTTTTCCAGTGTTGTCCCGCTCTCTAGGAATGCCTTCTCCAAAGAGAGCGATGGCAGATGACCAGTTTGTGTAGGTCTTCCGTTAACGTACTTCAGGTGGAAAGAATTTGTTTGTGCATCAAACGAGAGCTCGATGTTGAAATGTTTATCAGGTGATAAAATGCTTGAGTCATGTCCCCTCCTTCAGTCTTTGCGAGAGACAATGTATCGATGGTGTGATAAGATGTGATGTAACCATGAAATGTAAATTGCATTGTCTCTGGTACAAAACTCAAGTAGCAACGCAAAAATGGACCTTATAGCTCGTTTCTGTCGTCAAATTCCATTATATTCTAAATATCTGCACAAATCGAGGCCAGTTTGGCAGCGCAGGGAGTGACATTCCGAGTGATTTTCTTGGAGAAATTCAGCAGCTATTGTTAATGAAGCTTACTGATTTTACGGCTGTCATCGCAGTTTCCCGGTTTGCAATATACGCAGTAGTTAGTTCAAAAATATTTTTTAATAGCAAGCATTAGCTTGCGAGTCATGGAAGAATTCATCACAAGCCTGTCCGATCAAATTAAACAGTCTGGAAGTACGTTCAAATCAAATGGCCTCCGTGTACGATCAAATCAAATGGCCTCCGTTTACGACCAAATCAAATGGCCTCCGTGCACGATCAAATCAAATGGCCTCCGTATACGACCAAATCAAATGGCCTCCGTGTACGATCAAATCAAATGGCCTCCATGAACGATCAAATCAAATGGCCTCCGTGTACGATCAAATCAAATGGCCTCCGCGTAAGATCTAATGAAAATCAAATAGAACCTTCAGCAGGTTTAGAGCCACGTCGTATTCGCAATCCTGCATGAAAACATACTGAGTGCAGCACTGTGTGAAATACAACAGTGTAATCAAGGTTAATTTAGACAGATGAACAGACCGTAGCACTAGCTGGGAGAATGAGGGGCAAGAAAATACCGTTAGCGAGATTGACATTTAGGGGAAAGAGTGCGAGCCAGAGTAAGATAATGCGGGTCATAACACACGATGAATCTGAATTTACTCTTAAAACATGAACAAAATTCGTCCTTGAAAACCGCACGGAATGCAGTAATTTCTCTCAAAGCCACGAAATCATCCTCAGACACTCAATTCAGTCGAATATCTCAACTCAGGAACCCTGCCATTCCTGAAGGACACTAGAAGCTGAACAGTCTAGTCTTAAAATTTGTTGTTTCGTTCAAAGCTATGGTGACACAAGAGCACAAAATATGAACATCTTTGATTATTTCGTTCATTCAAAAAATAATTAGATCCTGAAATAGGTTAGGTTAGGTTTTAACAGGGATACGCGGCTTCCATACTCTGTAGACTCGTAGACTAAAGTTTGGTTTACCAGTGCGTCCAGCGACGTCGAACCCCAGTTCAACTTTTTCGCCAGAAGATCTAACATTTTGCATAATTTTCGCTTCCCAAGCATTCTCAGCAATTGTTTTTAAAATTTATCGAAGGAGCGGCGAAAAAATAAGAGTAGGATGGGATGGCAAACGGAGTTACAGTCGTAAGGATTTCGTGTGAGGTACGGAAACCTGGGAGGGCGGCCAGAACACGATAGGAGATACGTGCTGATTCATGGAATGAAAGTGGAAATAATAATTAAGTGTTGATGCTTGTCGAAAATGTTAGAAGCAAAACAGAAAGTGGAACGAATACGATTTGCGTTGCGAATACTTCTTCTAAGTCTGCGGCGCCACGCATCAATCAGGTTCAGGCGCTGTGCTGAGATGTAAGAAGATCAATTGCGTGGTAAATCAGGGGAAACTGTTACTTCATTCAATTTTACGAACTGGCAATGGTAAGGATGCTCTTGAACTCTGTGTTCTCAACCCCACCGCGGCCAAAGCAAGAACGTCCAACGCTGCCGCTGCCTGATGTAAACACGCGCGACTAAATTCGGGTTCCGGCAGGCATGTGACATTGCTGTTGTATGCCGTTGTAACTCAGGTTAAGAATCCACTTTTTCCCATTTCTATCAGTCGCATTGGGAGCCACGTAGCCTATTCAAGCTCATAAGTAGTGTTTTCTCGTAAGGTTTAATTCATAATTGTCATACCTAACTGATGATGCCACTGTTCTAAATGCGCGCGTGTTACTCGTGGAAAATGTTTCACATGTTTAAACAAAATTGAGTAATGAGCTAACTTTTAAGCCGCAAGGGAAGAAAGCACATTACGATACAATTAGCAAGCAAGGATTGTTCAGTCCAAAGTTAGTCCCAGGAGTGAATACAAGAACGGATTCTACTCTGAAAATCTAGACAAGAAAGTTACTGTTATTGGTAAGTAAATGGTGAGTTAGCAAACGAAAAGGCTCCTGCTTCTTAACCATCCAAATTACAGAACACCTAGACCTCGGCTGTATAATTCAATGTAATAAAAGCATTTTATCAATGCAATATACATGATTTACTATAAAATTGATGTACTGGAGAAGAAAGAAAAATTTCTTGTAGCAGAAAACGAACCTCAAGGTCTACTAGAAAACTGAAGGTAAAATAATAAAAACTACTTTGTTGGAGGAGGAAATCACGCAAGCAAGTAAAAAATGAAGGTAAAACAAAAATCAACGCTTGTAGAAAATTTTTAACCCTTTCCGAAATAGGTAACCCGGCCGGGAAGATTTTTAGTGATGCTTGAAGCCATGCTTGAGTGAATCAGAATTACGAAAAGGTATTTCACCGACGGTTATACATATTCGGTGAAACTCAAGTGCATATCTAGTTCAAAAACAAGATCCTGATTGGATACACCACGTGTCCAAACACAAGATCCTGATTGTATACACCACGTGTCCAAACACAAGATCATGATTGGATACACCACGTGTCCAAACACAAGATCATGATTGGATACACCACGTGTACAAACACAAGATCATGATTGGATACACCACGTATCCAAACACAAGATCCTGATTAAATATGCCTCAATACAACCACCAAAAGAGTTCGTCAACATGGGATGCGTACTCGACAAAGGGTTAAACATTACTAAAGATCGATGTTCAAAAACGACACGTCAAAAGCATATGGCCAAACAATAAATTTTCGCTGCCAAACTAATGGGCAAACAAGAGCTCAGGGAAACATTGTTTACTGACAAACGGTAACCACCAGCGCAGAATGCATTAATTTCCGTCGTCCTGGATTGGCTTTTGTCTCAATGTTTAATTCAAGAACTGACAAAATGCAGTACTATCGTGAACGCCAAAATTAAGTGTGCGTCTATACACTTTTGACATGTCACTACACCTCAACCGGGTAGGTAGAATGTTAAATACTCAAATCACTGCAAATAACTGAGGGGTGAACGTACCTTCCTGCGCAGCCGCTCCAGCAACTGATGCTGAGGGCACAACAACACACATGAGATCGTCTGGGTTGAAGGAAGCAGGTATACGTGACCGTATTGAGCTGCCGATGAATAGGACTTGACCCATTGAGTACTACAGGAACACCTTAGCCCCGGCTCAAAATTCTCCCTACGCCACAATACTGTGAATATTTTCTCAGCTTCAGAGCTGTCGAAGCTCTCTTTTAGCATCAGCCAAGCAGTGCATCGTAAATTTGGCACCTCACTGAGTGCTGTTTTTCACACAACTGACAAGGTTTCATCAAATTTGAACTACCACTACTTCTGTGTTCACGACTGGTCAATTTAAAACGACAAAAACTATGAATGTAACTTCAATTCGATAGCATCTTCGTACCTCACAATGGAAACCCGATCAATATTTTTGGATTTTTCTCATGGTGTTAAACTTGAAGCCTTCAAGGCTCGCCAGAACGCCACGCGCCGAGTATGGGAATACCTTGCATCAACTGCATGGCACTGTATCTCCCGTGTGAAATAAAGCTTCGAAATATTAAAATCAGTTCTACCGAGTCATCTGCTGCGGAGTGTCCGAATTTTGAATGAGTCTCAAAATATTTAACAGTAAAATCTCTATTTTTAAAAATGTTGATATTGAATCGTAGCTTTTATGGTTCTCTAGGACATCTTGCCGTTTATTCATAACATTTCTGGCGTGTTTTTTTTACAAAAAAACAATGTTTGTTTCAACTTCCTCAGTCGTTTGCAGAGTTAATTCATTCAAATGATGCAGTAAACTACAGAGTTAGAGTCAATTTGACAAAGCAAAATCGGGGGAATCTTCACAGCTGAACCAGTACAGTCTTCTTCAGGTGATGCACCAGAAAGGTAGTCATTAAATATAATTGAGTATCCCCGTTCAGTGTTCTTCTACAAAACTAAAATCACCACTTATGAAATTTAAATACTTACCTGCAAGTTGAAAGAGCTGTGATTAATGTAATTTCAGCTACATGACCTTGCAAAATGTAATTAAATTCATATAAATGCATTTAGACACTCATGAACATTACTTAATGTCGATGAACATTCTGAAGTGCAGTTCGGTTTGGCAAACAATTAAACTCGGGACATTGCCAGTGAGATGACCTGATGCTTCGTGGCTGTGGGGACATATTGACACTTTTGCAAAACTAGGACGATATGAAGAGTTCTAATTGAAGTTACGCGGCAACTTCTTCCCAACCAATTGGACTAATTACCAATCCCCCATGGATAAATTATAGAACATTTATAATAACGCTAATAATGTGTGATGAATAAAAAATAAATCAACGTGACAACCCAGCATCAGTTTTCACTGATTTTAGGTATGAAACGAATAGTTCACGCGCACGTATGAAATGAAAGTGATGTAGCGACGGCTGAACCCTTGCATGAGAAATTTGAGACGAACAAGGCTATACAGAATTGTAAAAAAAACATTCCATTGCAAATAAGATTGAAAAAATAGTGATAATTTATTAAGTACCCAAATGCATTACCTAGAGCTGGCGACCTCTTCAACGTTCAAAAGAATGGAAAAAAACAAAACGTTCCATAGCTACGTCGGCGGTCTCAGAACATCGCTGCAGCTTTATCATTAACTGCAGGTAGTCTTCGGAACATGAAGGTCGGGTTTTATACACAGTATGACTTGTGTTCAAAACATTTAGTTCCAAGTACTCGAAGTGTGTGGGCTCGAGTCAAGAGCACATACTTCGAGTACTTGGAATAAAAGGGTTGGGCACAAAGTCAAATCGAGCATAAAATGAGTACGACAAACATACATCACATACGTGTGCACATATTTATAAAATGACATTGCCACACATTCAGTCACGCCATTGACATTCAGTGAAACCACACCAACTCTGCCGAAGAGGTAAAAATGCGCAACAAGCTCTGAACGACGCGTTCGTTTCTGTTCATGATAATACCAAGTTGAAAAAGATACTTCGAAAATCAAACCTACCAACCCCTCGTAAAACTCCCCTTTGAAGAACTTGGTATAAAAGATGCGATATTACTCCCACAGCACAGCCGATCGCTAGTGTCAAGCCACAAAAGTGCCTTGTACTGTTCTGATTTTCTATATTTTCGTAAACGAGGAACTGATTCAATTAATTTAAGCAATAATCCGACATTCGGCGATTATCATAACTTCATGATGAGCGTTTGGCCAACAAACTAGCAAACGCAGCGTAAACTTTGAAAGTGATTTGCATATTACACTTTAAAATTGCATTCGTACTGATTGAAAACCAGAGTTGTAATATGTGTTGTGACTGAGTAACCTCAAAACAAACGACCTTGCTTTTCTTCTTTCTTCGTTGGTACGAGAGGAATAGTATTAGCGAAGAATTCAGGGAATTTTCAGCAAAGATAGAAGGTAATTTAGTTCTAAGGAATTTTTTCTCGAACGCCATCGCAGAACTGAGGCATCTAATTGACTGATTCCAGCAAAATATCGCAGCAAATAGATATCTACCTGCTGCATATTGAAAGCATACGCCATTTCAGAGACATAAATTATACTATCATGGATAGACTCAGCTTTCGGAAAACGCAATTTTATTATAAAAATTAATATGAAGGCCAGAGAAAAGCAACTGTTTCTAAAAGGTGACCTTCTTTACTATGACCTTTTAGAAACAGTGTGCTTCTTATTGCCTTCACGTAAATTTTCATAGAGACATAAACTATTATATTTTTATCCAAGGGATAAACTGCCGTTATTATGTTTTTATATTTTTAACTGCCGTTCTCGTCAGACGCAAGTTTAAAGAGACGCTGCCTTTCAACCGCACCTCTCGAGACAGGGTGACAAGAACTCTGTGGGTAGGGCGAAATTTAAAGCGACGACTACTGGCTGGAGTGTAGGAACAAGTCCAACGTACAAGTTATCTTCATGCACGAACAGGCGCGTTTTCAACTAAGACATTCCAATGTCGCACTAGCATTTGTCAAACTACACATGTTTGTAACATGTCGTTACCATCGCAGACTCATTCTAATAATTCAGATATGATTACTGTAGGTATAACTCTATTTTGTACATATTCAGTCAAGATGCTAAGTCACAAAACTTCCTTGGTGCAGCTCTAATAGCGCCTGACGCCAAAAGAAAAAGATCAGGTAGAATAAATATAAGGAGAATAACAACAACAACGGCAAGGACTTGAGAAAAACACACGACTACTCGAAATAATTCAAAATCCTTACGGCCAAGTGTGTTAGAAAATGAAATTTAATCCGGCTGTTCTCTCATATGTGCTTACACAGTGCTCAAAGGCGGAGAAATTCAACGTTTATAAGAAATAAATACCTAAGAGTAATTCACGATGTTCTGGCCTTTCACAGCCCATGTAGGTTAGAGAACAAAGTTTGGATTCTATCTGAGGAAAACTGAATGGGCTAAGATTATTTTGCAAGTATATTCTATAGCACAAGAAAGTGACACATTGCTTTTAAGTTGTTCTCCTTTCCTCTTAGGACCCCTTTTCACTGATTACTCAACACGTCATCATTGATTGACAGTTGATGTGTGTTGGAACTAAACAGAACAACATGACGTAGAAGCCACACCCACTGTTTTCAGTAGGGCAGCCATTGTAAAGGTCAAAGGCTACAGGGCAACGTTAATGCACTGAAAAGGCGGTTCATGTTGTGATAACAATCATCATTCTTTAGTGACTTTTGAATCAGAAGCGAAAAGCTTGGTGCAAGTTACGCTCAGGTGGAACTCATAATAAATGCCAGTCCTAGTGCGTGCTAAATACTTTCTTTCAGGGGCTTTTTCACGCAGGCGTTTGTATAGTCAAACAAATACCACGTCGGAGAGGTTTCAAAACGTCACTCCTACACTCAGCAGCACTGTTGGGCACTTTCGTTTTTCTACGTTACCCAGAAACTTGAGCAAAAAAAAACAGCACCAGCTACTGAAACCTTGACTTGAGGGCAGACAGTTCCTGCCCTGCTCTCTTTTTCGTGACAAGTAGCGACGCGAGAGCTCGTTTTGCGCTGTCTTTTCCATAGATGACACGCATTTTCCGTCGACTGAAGATGAAACTCGAACTGCAAGAGCTCAGGGATAGTCAGCACGACTATGAACACACGTATGCTAAATCCATGCTTCACACAGCAATGCTGTTTCTGACATTGATTGTAAGGTACTGACTGACACTGAGCTCATCGATAATGACGCACGAAATTCATTTATAGAAGATTGAAAATGTGAATCACTCTTTGGGCTAACTCAAGACAGGACCGTACCTGAGGCGAGGGTTGAGGGTGTTGGCGCCGGCTTGAGTGTTGCAGCTGCAGCTGCTGCTGCTGCGACGGCTGCTGCTGCTGCTTCTCAGTGTCCTGCTGCTGCTGAGTGTCGAACACACAGGACAACATCGACGACGTCTGCACATCCCCCTTGCTGGCGTAGTGCTGCAGCCTGCAGAAACAGTATGAAATTACAGGGCGAACAGCCACATCCATTGGCATAAAGGTGTAGTCTGCAGAAACAGCATGAAATTACAGGGCGAATAGCCACATCCATTGGCGTAATGCTGCAGCCACCTGCGAAACGAGGACCTAATTACTGTACAGGGTGAACAGCTCAGGTCTTGGTTAACATATTCTATCATTAGAACAAAGGACGCATTAAGCAAACGATTGTGTCATTCGGCCCTCGCTTAAATGGTACAGATTTTCCGCACTTCTCAGCGATGAGGAACGGGATTTCTTTGGAAAGCGGAGAATGATTTACGAAAGTCAAAGTATTGAAAGTGTGAATTACTTTTTGAACTGAAACATCATGCAAGAATTGCTTGTCTAGCTGAGTCTTACTCATAACTCTGAATTGATCCCGTGACGTTACCGTAGTAACGAAGAATTCGGTATACACTCAGTAAAGTTAAGGTTTGATGATACCACAATTATTACATTTCTATTTAAACTGATCCCACGATGTTATTCAAAAAACATTCAATAAGGTTACGATCTAACTTTAAATCAATCATCACTCTCAATTCTAAATTGATCCCGTGATGCTATCACGGAAAAGAAGATTCAGCATCCATTCAGTAAGGTTAAGATGTGACGTCACAACAATGATCGTTTTGAAATACTTCTTGCAGGACAAAAGCGACTTAGAGCCTCGCGCGCTGGCCTTAGTTTTATTTTGTAGGAAACAAAAGCCAGACGGTCGCAAATGGCGTTTGGGTACATCAGCAAGCGCCTATCGCTCAGGTATGAGAACGAGAAAATAACCCCAGAAATGAAAAGTCAGGAGAAAATGGCCCTAGAAATAAAGAGTCACGAGAAAATGGCCCTAGAAATAAAGAGTCGCGAGGAAATGGCCCTAGAAATAAAGAGTCACGAGAAAATGGCCCCAGAAATAAAGTCGCGAGGAAATCGGCCCAGAAATGAAGAGTCGCGAGGAAATAGGCCCAGAAATAAAGAGTCGCGAGGAAATAGGCCCAGAAATGAAGAGTCGCGAAGAAATCGGCCCAGAAATAAAGAGTAGCGAGGAAATAGGTCCAGAAATGAAGAGTCGCGGGGAAATAGGTCCAGAAATGAAGAGTAGCGAGGAAATAGGTCCAGAAATGAAGATTAGCGAGGAAATAGGTCCAGAAATGAAGATTAGCGAGGAAATAGGTCCTGAAATAAAGAGTCGCAAGGAAATATGTCCAAAAATAAAGAGTCGCGAGGAAATAGGTCCAAAAATAAAGAGTCACGAGGAAATAAGGTCAGAAATGAAAAGTCACGAGGAAATAAGGCCAGAAATGAAGTCACGAGAAAATAGGCCCAGAAATGAAGTCACGAGAAAATAGGCCCAGAAATGAAGTCACGAGATAATATGCCCAGAAATGAAGAGACGCAAGAAAATAAGCCCAGAAATGAAAAATCATGAGAAAAAATCCTGCCTTGTTCCTATCATTCACACCTCCGAGCCAAGAAGATGGAAAGCAAAGCTATAGCTTGCAGCACAAAGAGAGACTGTGTCTACAACGGTTACTCCGGATGTTGATTTAGTAGCTACAGTACTCGGGATCGGACTGCGTCGCTCCGAAAGAGAAGGGACCTTTTAGTATGAACTCCTTAAAATGGGGAAACTAAGCACAAGGTGTGTTCTCACACAGGATTCTATGAGCACAAAAACAGTAAGTTAATAATGAAGAGAAAGAATGACACAGGAGAGTCTCAGCAAAGAAGGTATGAAACTTAATAGAAGCCAAGTGGGCACCAAAGATAGAAGTCCCGAAGGCCTATCTATAACTGAAGTAGTTTAATAGTGCCCCCCTAGAGACACCAGTCCTCCATAGCGTACGATAGACAAACCTAACCCCATTGCTCATCCTACGTTCCCTGAGGAGGAGTGTATTATGCCACGTACAAACTTTGCATCTAACATCACTGACTACGTACATCTGATTTTAGGAGGCCTAAACTGCGGAGTTTAACAAGCGATGCATGTTTGAGAACTTTACAGTGAGGGTGGAAAAGTAATTACGAGAATAATCCTTATTTATTATTTTCATTTTGTAAGTTAGTTTAGAGCTCCCTAGCTACATGGAAAGCGATCTCAAGAGAGTGAAAAGAAGTGATCGTTCAGTATAGACTTGAAAGCACACGGAATGGTGTGTTTCCACACAGGTTTTCCTACGCACAATAACAACAAGTCAAGAAAAAAGAAGAAAAGGAGATAAAGAATTAACAGCAGAAAAGGCAAGAAAATGGGAAGAAGCAAAGATGGAAGGGCCGAAGGCCTAGCTATAGCTGAGGTACCCTAACGATGCCATCCTGCGGATGCCACTCCCCATAGCATAGTGCCACCTAACAGTGCCACTTAACAGTGCCATCTAACAGTGCTACCTAACAGTGCTACCTAACAATGCCACCTAACTAAAAAGACTCTATTGCCTTCGCCCCCTGAGGGGACGAGAATATCCTTGACGTTTGGAAAGTTAATATGATCGTCCATACTCCGCCGGCGGTACGTCCTTAATTTTTAACTGCGCTTGTGGTCTAATTACAGTTTAGAGGCGAGGCCCGAGGCAAAGGGGTGCAGGCTCCAGGGCGGGTCGAGGCCTTTGCACAGGCTGCTGCTGGACCACTCCTTGGTGGGGGGCAGGGCCACGATGCGGGACGCTAGCGACCAAACCTGCAAGGTGAATTGCTCCTTTGTTATCTTTACGAGGGATATAATCCTAGAGCTAATGGCAGAGATGTACATCTGTTTTTTACTCATCATGCAATGTATTCTTGGAACAAAATGAAAAAAAATACACAGCATGAATCATACAGTACGGAGAGGGATGCAGCATATAAAACGAGGAGACCTTGTAATAAGAAGGAGGCCTCTCAACAGTATAGGGCCTTTTAACAGGAGAGGGCCTCTTAACAGGAGAGGGCCTCTTAACAGGAG
>VOMN01058322.1:0-11030 GCA_014899125.1 Orchestia grillus | reverse complement strand
AAGTTACAAAATATTAATGAGCACACATTAATTGTTATGCATGCCAAGTATCATCGAAAATAAACTAAAAATGTTGTGTTAAAATTAATTTCCAAACCCCAGACCTTCGAGCGGCCATTATTTTTGTAACAACCTAATACAAGGTGTTTGACAACAAATTGTACAAACTTTGACAGTAAGTATATAAAAACTCAAAAGAACGACTTTTACAAGAACAAGGAAAAATCTAAACGTTATCGCTTTAGAGATATCGAATTTCAAAATTGAGTAGGGCCTATCTAACTACAGTGTTTGCTCGTAAGTGTCTGCACGACTCTTTTATTGATGTACGGAGTGAGTAAGCAAGGTGAAGACATTTTTTAAATTTCATTACACTACGTATTAATAAGAATTTTTTTTAGATATATATTGACTAGATGTAGCTCGAGTATAACGCATTAAAATTTTTTTCCGAGCTTTATATCCTATATTTTTGTACTAATAAGCAAAATTAGGGAAGCTATTAGTGATCTGAATAAGATAGGAAATAAACCAAGGGAATTTTAAATTTTCAGGCCTCGTGTGAGCAGGCCAATCGTTTATGAGGTCTTGAAAAGCCTTAAAGAGACAAAATCGCACCTGCCAAAAACAAGAAGTACTCCAAATCGGTTAATTAGAACACCCCTATTGATAGAAAACACGAGAGAAAAAATTCTAAGGGACCCAAGGAGAAGGATTAGGAAACTTGCTTCAGCAGCCTCTGCCATGCAAAATGTTCGGAAGAAGGATTTAAAGCTATCACCCTACAAGAAAAGTAAAGTTCACCTGCGGTCTGAACACACAGTAGCGAAAAGGTTGAGTCGAGCAAAGCTTGTTCTTGAAAAACTCAGTGATGGCACTCAGCCTCCAGTGTTGTGGACTGACAGGACATTTTTCACTGCGCAAACAAGCCACAACCGCCAGGATGCCTGTATATACGCAAAAACTAAGCATGACGAAACGCGTTTGTCAACGAAATGAAAATGCGTTTGTTCTTGCATGGCCAAAAACCGGTCTCTGTAATGGTTTAGGGTGGTGTGACCTATACAGGGCAGAAAATTTAACTTGTACTCATCGTAGAAGGGGTAAAGGTAAACCAGTACACACACCTGAGCTCATTAAAGAACAATATAATTCCTTGGATCCGTACAACATTTGCTGTACATAGAATTACTCTTCAACAGGATGGAGCTACCTCCCATATAGCCAACCTTGTTTAGAAGCGATGTCGGGACAATATGACTGGTTTCTGATTCAAGGAGTTGTGGCCTGATTCTTCACCAGATTTAAGCACCCGACTTCAGTATGTGGAGCATGCTTGAGGGTAAAGCCCGTTCATTCAATAAAAAAATTTTTGATGCTCTTAAGGCTAAACTTCTGCAATTTTGGGAAGGTATCTCACCAGAAACTCTCCGTGCAACATGTAGCCTGGTTTCCGTTAATTTAAAACTTGAAGCGAAGGTTAGAGGTAGATATATTAAAAATTTAAAGGAAATGTTAACTATATCGCAAATTCACGATCTTAAGTAGAAAAGTTATAAACTTTGATATATATTAAAAGGTTTTAAAATAAGCATGCGTCTACAAGTCGTTTGAACACCTTGTGTTTTAAAAATTTCAAGCTTTGATTTGGAGTGAAGAGTCCAGATAGTTCAAAGAACACATGTATATTTTCCAGGACATCTAAACAGAACAAAATTTATCGACTTCCATAAAATTAACTACGGAAAGTAATTTACGGGACAAAACTATAGGGTGCGAGACCTATTTGAGGGCATTTTTTGTATATTACATAGACAAAAATATTTTTACAAAAGATATACAGGTTAATAGGGAAATAATGGTACAAAATTTCGGATCTACCAGAAAGTGGCAAACTAAACACTTTGACCTCCGTAAAAATTTGCAAATTTTTGTTCTCTGTTTGATATATTAGCTGTTTAATATTTAAAAGGAGGAAATTTGAAAAAAAAAATCGATGAAGAGAGTAAAAAATTGTCTTAGTTACTTTCAACCTTTACGATTCGGTATCTCGAAGACGATTAATAATAATAATTTGAAAAAACAATATTTCCACAGGGGTCGCCAGCATGGCACTACTATGGACCCCCATAGCAAGAAAATGTTTTATTTTTATTTTTACTTTGTGCTGTAAGCATCCTTTATTTTTATAACTACATTCATGATTTATACTGTTTTCGAACACCTTGCATAGGTAACAAGTAAAAAGGAACAACAGTCAGCTTCAAATTGACGCAAATCTGGAACTATTCAGAACTTTGTTACATTCGACGACTCTAAATAGTTGGAACATTTCCCTTTTCATTTTTTTACGTGGCTGAAACTCTCAACCCCTTGCTTTATCATTTTTTGCATTAAGTCTTCATAACTTACTCGTAATATTTTCAGATAAATCAGCTGGTTGCACTTTTGAGTTCCACACTTCTTCAGAACTTTGCTCTAATTACATGTCTTTATATATCAACATCAATATTTTAAAAAAAATTCTGCATCCAGTAATTGCCTAATTTTTTTTGCATTTCGTTCAATCAAGTTATAGCCTAATTTCTTCTCACATCCTCAGCCCAGCATGAAACACAACTTCTCCACACTACCTTAAATCATGAACAGCCTAATTCCTTCATATTTCCTTAGTAGCGAAATTTCTTGGCATATTCTGAGCCCGTTAGGAGACGAATTTTTCATATTGTATGGGAATGGGGGATGAAGTCCGACAACAACGAGCAATTTTTTCCCAAAACAGCGACGTAGAACAGCGAGTTTATGACCTGGCATAATTTTGTATATTTCCGCACTACGCAACTTGTTACGTCAGCAATTAATTTGCTTTCACAAGCTTGTCAAAAACTTACATCTCTATCATGCGTTTGTTATATCATGGCGATCCCCGAGACTACGAGTTCTTCTATTAACCATAGTCTACATAAGTTCTTAGATTAATTTGGATTTGCGAGCTCATATACTCGTACCGTATGTTCTAAAGCGTCTTCTAAGTTCTAAGTCTAACATTCATTTTTCAATCTGCACAATAAGAGAAATCACAATAAATCATCGGATAAGTTTACCGGTTCGTCCATCTTGCTTTAATTTTAAACAAGTGTTGTTCTATGTACGAGTTGAGCACTCGGTAAATCAAGACTATGCGAATGAAAAAAAATTGAAAACATACTGAAATTCAATTGGTGATCCTGATACACCATCAAGTTTATCAATTGTCTCAGATCTTAAAATGAATAATGACCTAGGAAATTCCCTCTGCTTTCATAGTACCGCGAAAACGAGGAGCAAAAAACTGCCCCAGTGTAATTATCATAGCTAAGATAATTTTCTGTATCATCCATATTACATACAACTCACAGGCTCTTCTGTCTTTACTGAAAAATAAACACATTGAAAAACATACAACACAGTTCTCAGATATTTCTTTCTCAACCTTACAGCGTGTTTACCGCCAGAGGAATCTTTGAGCTCGGTCTTCATGCACTTTGGAGTTGCAACTCAATTGTTCCCCAGATCTTTAAGTTCAAAAGTCTAGACCTCTCACTTAGGGTAAAGAAGCCCAGAAACAATCGCAAAAAGCACATTCTAAGCGCCACCAGACATTGTAGTCAAATTAACCTCACATGTATTTCTATACTTAGGTGACAAAGAAGACGACGCAGAGCATTGGCAGCGGCCTGTGGCGGTGGCCGTCGTCAGCTCCGCCCTACGCAACTTCCGCGAGCGCCAGAACGTCCGCAGCAGCTGGGGGGATCCTAGGGTCTCTCGCCGGACCGGAGTGAGAAGAAAGGCATTTGTTTCAACAGCATTGATGTGCAGTACGACAGATTAGTTTTGAAAAGCCTTATATTTACTGGTAGGACAAGTGAGTACAATGGAGAATATAGAGTTCAAGTTCAACTGCCCAAGGGACAGAATATGAGTAAGAGTAATATGTTAATGAAGATTGTGAATAACATTCATGATTTTGAAGCTCATGTTTACCCCACATACTCCTTGCACGTACTCGACACACATGTTTCTAAAAATTTGAATTGCTTCAGTCATCACTATATATATAGCTCTTAACCATAATTCTGAACTCGTGTGAACTTGTACTTTTACTTAGATGTACTTAGAGATCTTTCGTCGGTAGGGCCTAGACCACACTGGGTTGCCGCCGCTTTGTGTGCATGGTGTGCCATCGCAGATCCGCGTGGTGTTGGTTGAGACCGTTTCCCTCAGCCGTTTGAAAATAATGAGGCAAGGGAGGCCTATCAGGGATAGTTTGTAGAAAGTTATCCAGCTTCGTCTTGAAGACGTCCAGGAAACTATCGAACCCTCTCAGATCTTTAGGCAGAGCGTTGAAGAGTCTGGGTCCCATCACAGCGAGAGATTGTTCATGTCTAGTTCGGACGCTGCCAGCCGCCCTCGCATTGAACGTCGGCACAACACACAAATTGCCGAAACGAATGTGCTGCTTTGTGTGCAGCCTTATGGTCTCGTTTTTGAAGTCAGGCACTATCCACAAATCATTTTCCCGTGTAGATTATAAGGTATCTCTCCCTTCTTCGCTAGAGAGAATGCAGTTGGAGAAATTTCAGACGTTTCCAGTAGTCCAGCCCTTGAGCCTTTCAAATCTTCGCCGTGAAACTTGGTTTTACACTTTACAGCTTTACGATGTTTTATCTGGTGCCTGGATTCTATAATTTAGCTACGAATCAATAATATCTGTCAGCCAGTCGTCTCATTGGTACAATGGTGAACATAATTCCACACAATTTCAAACGACGTTGACCGCTGGATATCATTCAAGGTAAAACACGGTAGTGCTACACTACATAAAAAATACCTCAGAATACCGTTATAGCTCGGTGATACTGCATATTTGCAGACGGTATATACTACACGGTATCATACATAAACTGTCAATTATGTTTAGATTTAAATGGAGAATTGTATAATGAGCGTGGTTGTTCGACTGATTAAATGAGTACGGGAAACATCTTTCAAGTAAAATGAATGAATTGATGAATGCAGATATTCAATCAATGTTTCCAACAACTAAAACTTAAAATAAAAAAATATTTAAACAGGAGGATTAAATTATTGAAATCATGCTTTTTTTGATTCCGGTGGTACTTTGTTTATTTGCAAGACTACTGCACTCGCCCTCAGATTCCAGTTGTGTTCCTGGTGGGGGTGACGACGTCCGTCAGAGGCCAGCAGTCTCTGGTGCGCGAGAGCCTCGTTTTCAGGGACATCGTGCAGGCAGACTTTCTGGACACCTACAACAACCTCAGCGTCAAGTCCCTGGCAGGTGAGACACGGAGAGTCTCAACACCTCACCCATGAAGGAGCATTGCTGTAAAATCAGGTGAAAACATAATGTCCATATTGTAGCTTAGGTAAAGATTCTAGGGTGATAACCCAGGCACAGAGAGAAGAGTAACAAGACAGGAGCATAAAGGCATAAGCTAGGGTGACAAGCTAGGTGCAGAAACTATAGTAACCGGCTACGTATTGGGACTAGAGCACTATGCTAGGTGCAGGAACTAGAATACCAGGCTAGGTGTAAGAACTAGAGTACTAGACTAGGTGCAGAAACTAGAGTACCAGGCTAGGTGCAGGAACTAGAGTACTAAGCTAGGTGCATGAACTTTTCGGCAAGACCTGAAAGTTGTAACTGTCTTTGTTTTGTTACGTGCTGCTACCCACTCTTCATTGAATCAAAACCGACTTTTCAGTGAATGAAAACCGGCTTTCAGTATTTCAATTCAGATATGTATTCACGTGAAACCATCACATAGCTCTCTTCTAAAAGCAGTTAAAAACATCTAGGATTATTTAGACTCGTATTTTCCAATCATATCCTCCCCGTTTTCTCTCACTCACATATATTTTACCTTTTCTGTTATTGTATATTTCATTAACCTATAATATTATCTTCTTCATCAACACTTATCGTTACCTACTCATATACATCTTGCCTATTCAGGTCTCTTTTTGCATTTTTCTCCAACGATATTGTTGATCTCCTCAATCACGTAGTACAATAGCCACATTCACTGCATGTCTGGGTGTGGATGTAGTCCTGTATACATGCCGCACTTTTTTTCATGCACAATTTGATTAGTGTTCAAAAGTTTTACATCTAGGTATATGAAATATATTTTCAGGATCAAATACTTAAAACACTTGTGTACAAAATTAGGAAAATTAAGCGTTCATTGTACATGTGTAAGCACGTAGTATTAGGCTACATTGCGAGCTACACTGTATGCAGGTTGTGAGAGGGTATACGTTCCAAATGCTGCAGGCGTGGGAGACCGTGCACTGGCGTAGATGCCGTATGGGCCGAGCCCCATGCAGAGCTAATCAAGCAACGCCGATGGGAGAACGTAGCTGTAACGGATACACCTGTAGCTAACGGGGGGAACCCCAAAGCATACTTCGAGACAGGCCAACCGTTGCATTCCAAACGGCAGGCGTGAGAGCGTTCTCGATGAGGCACAATAAACCCTTAGCTCCATCGCAATGTACTGGAGTAGAAGGGACAAGTTAGGATGGGAGAAGTGGTCTGAGAGGATCAGCGGTAGGAGCTAGATCTAGAGAAGACACAGGGCGTCAGGCTAGACGTGAAATTGGCTAGATAATTTGTCATAGATCCGAGAATGAGAACTTACTCGGACTGCGAGCTGGGGTGTTCAAAGTAACCTCTATTAAAATATTGCGTTAACCCACCTAGAGCAGCTCATTTGTGGTCGGTCAAACTGAGTTGCTGTATGTGCATTCTGCAAGTCCGCAAATGCGGGAGAGTTGGGAAAATAGAATTCTGAGTTAAATCAGTTCAGTATTAGGCTGATTAATTGCGTCTAAGCCTTCCAGTAGGTTAAGATCTCAGTGCGACGCATATTACTGAAAGTTGCTGTCGTTATCCCCTTTACCACGTTTACTTTGCATATTCTCGCCCGACTCGTAGAAGTCGGCATAATTAATTAATTTTTGAAATGAGTTCAGCGTGTTTCATTTCCCCTCGGAGTTTTGTTAGATCTCTGCGCGACTTGACTGCCCGGCTATACTCTACCGAAAACGAAAAAGTAGGAAGCCGGCTTGAGCACGAAGCTGGGCACAAGTAAAGTGAGTCACTTATTATCCACACCAACGTATAATATACACTTGTAACTAAGACTCATTAACCTAGATGATACAGTGCTTGAAACAGAACAACTTATGTCGATGACTTCCAGTGAAATGCTGCAGCCATTGAGACGAATATTTTTGTATTCGCTAACGCATGTTTCCCTCTGCACCAGGCCTGTCGTGGGCTGCCCAGTACTGCCCTACTGCTCCTTGGGTACTCAAGACAGATGACGACATGAGCGTCAATGTCTTCGCCCTCTCCCAACATCTTCAAACATTCCAAGGTACTTCGTAATTGGAGCTTCTATTTAGTAACATTATTTCCACAAAGAAATGCGTGCCTGCAGTTGATATTGAACTATAAACTTCTTGGAATATTTTTAAAAGTAACACATTGGTGTAGAGGATACTCAAACGGCATCGAATGGCAATGCTATGAAAGTAAAATAGAATAGAATTTGGCAACAGAAACAAACCAGATAATACAGAGGCGAACGAATTAATAAAAGAATACCAAATACCGTACATTGCAAGATTTTACGTCTGTTTTAGAGTTTAACTTCGTAAGTTGCGATTTTCTCACTGGATCATGGATTACTTTTTTTGGGCAGAAAACGCTCACAGAATAAATTCTCCCTCGTCTTCGCCGCGAGCAGAGGAACAAACATCTTCGCAGGTAAAACGTTTTATTGACTAAAAAATGTTTTTAAGTTATTTTCATTATCGGGAACTATTGTCTGTGGTATCAACCTTAAAAATTGATGAGGTCCCTAGCTTATTTAGCAATATGCGTCTGTAAAAATCTTTTGGTAGTGGTTTGAGTAAAATAACTTGCTGTTACATGTTAAAAAGCAGCATTTCAGGCATATGAAGAGCAAGAGAAGTTTGTCCCAAAGGTGAGGATTCCTTGAGAAAAGAAAAGAGTCATGCTTTAAATCAGTATACACTACGTTCTAAAATTATATTCGTCAGTTTTGGTCAATTACTCAAATAATTTTTCACTAAGATCACTGAAAAGTCACACTGTGTAGGGAAACACTTTTCCATGTACAGTGCTAAAATTTTGGCACGGTTGTGATTAAATCGCATCTCATTTGGTACACTGTCGCTGTAATCACGGCGCCACTTTCTATTCAAGATGGGCCGCAAAGGAGCAGTTGAGAAGTAAAAAAATTAATTAAGAGTTCCACAAAAAGTAACTCAGAAGTTACGTAAATGATTGGCCGAGATAATCGTTCAATTAATCAGCAATGCCGATATATCCAATGGTCTACCAGGCGTAGGAGAACTGCGAAAAAAATGCACGTGTGTCGCGTCAAACTCTGCATCTGATGGAGAAAAAAGTTTTTCGGAACGTGCTTCATGCCCTAAGGAAGTTTTCGAAGGTTGGTGTTCCCGGTATGCCAAAAACCTCAAAATGTCGTAGTCTTCAGAGGTTCGTCGAATGTGGTACAACGGATATACGATCTACTCAAACGCTATGCAGAAGAGCAAACGGCTTGAGTAAGCTCAGCAGTACATAAAGCCGCCGTTTGAACATGTTTTGTTCAAGAATGAATGTAGAGCTGCTCGTGACCGCCCCGATGGCTATAGGAAAGGTAGGTTCTACCTCGAGCATAGACTACCTCTACCTGCGTAGACGTTAGCAGGGAGGTGGTTATGTGATGCTTTAGGTTGGCATTGTTGATAGCGAGATAGTTGGGCCTTTCAGAGTAAATGACGGTGCTGATTGCATACGTTTACGTTGACTTCATGAGGTAGAAGCTTTTTCCATGACATGATTTTAAAGCTTAACATACCGAAAGAATATATATTTTCATGCATAACAATACTCCATTGCTTGCACAGAGGCTTACAACCCCTTGAAAAATGTCTTCACTAGGCATAGCAAGGTTATTGAGAGGCCGCTTCATTGTCAGAGTTTAAATCTGGTAGCGAACCATTGGAGCATCCTTAAGTGAACCTGGTATATGTAATGTAATTTTAAAGATGACCTGTGGAATGCCATCATGACTGCTACTGGAGAAGTTTTTTCGGATGATATCAAGAAATTGACTTCATCAATGGACCAAAGGCTTCATATGTTGATTTCTAAGAATGGCTGTTATGTTAAGTACTAGCCATGGAATAAAATCAAATTTTAACGTTTAAATTTGCATTCTTGTTTCTTTGTGTTAAATAAATGTGAAATGATCGTTTCCTTTAATTTCTATGTTGAATGTTGCTATTGCAAGATGTTTTGGGGTATTGCATATTAAGTAGCGCAGTGATACTTCAACAATGCACCAAAATGGCCACTGTTTGCTCACTGTTGCGTACGCTGTGTAAAAAATTTAACTCTGTGCATGGAACAGTGTTTCCATACACTGTATGAAGTTTCAGAGGTTTCCGTGGAATGTATTTGATTAACTGGTAAAAATCTGATTTAAAAATAATTTTGGGACGAGGTGTAGAAGACTTATAGCTAAGCGAAAAAAAGACTCGTGTATCGAGTTCTTTTTATTAACTAATATAAGCGTAACAGGCAAATACAACCAAAGAAAGTACCACGCGTTGAATGATGAAAAAACAGTGTAATCATATGTTTTTACGTACATAATTTAAAAGTACATTCGTGGGTATGAGGTAAATCATCGAAGTATTTCCATATCAAATTAAGAACCCCTATAATACCATGATCTTAATATGTGTGCTAGAAACGTTCTCATGACTCTTGTTACCCCTTCTGTTATTCGTGTAGATATTATTGCGATCTGAACGGAAGGTCTAGTGAGGTTTTATTACCGATAAATTCACATGAAATACATTCGAATCACAACGCAACCGTCATGTAACAACCCATGAACATCATTAATTGCAGACTGGAAGCGCGTGCGAGAGAGGCACGTGTGTTCTGTGCGACAAGGTGTCCGAGCACGCCATGGCTGTAGACAGCCAGGCCTATAAATTTGGAGTATCTGCTAACGAGTGGCAACAGAAGACCTACCCTCCCTACTGTCATGGCGTGGGGTGAGTTTGATAAATGGTACTCTCATTACTGCCAAGCTGGGGGGTGAGATTTGTATGGGAAACCGTTTGTACTGTTACGTTATGTTAGTCGTCTATATGACGTGTTGAGTATAACTTCAGAAGTTTGGAACAGTGAGGACTCGAGACCTTTGATTATCAAGAACTAGCCGCAAGAGTTGGGAAAATTTAGCCACCTCTTCATTTTACACTAATTACATGAGCTGGACATGAAGTTGCTTATTAACCTCCTAGTTCAAACAATTTACTAGTCGAGAGCATCATCCCTTTGATATTTTTCGTGTGTAGATATCTTATAACAAGAAAGCATTTCAAAAAGTGTTGTCATCCCTATCTTTTGAAAAAATAACATGTCAACAAAGCCATGGGCAACTGCACGCTCAGTCATAATCTTTAATTAAGTATGGCACTGAACTTTTATTTTTACATTTTGGCTTTCTTCTAGATTGGACCACCAATCTCAGTCCGCATTTTTTGACGGGTGTTTCACGGGCTATTGAAGGAAATCACGGGTTTATTGGGGAGACCCATCAAAAACTGGTAATGAACTATATATATAACTGTTTATCTCAGCTCTGCTACCTCAATTGTCGCCCATGTAGGGGTTCTTGACGGACATCCATCATTATTGTATTTATGACGGATTGCCGTTATCAACCCGACAACCTTTTGTAGAATAACGGATGGCCTGGGGTAAGCCAGCTTAGTGAACCCGGTAATAACTGTATACAAAATTGGACAAGGATTAAATGAGTGTACTAGGATTAAATGAGTGATAAGTACGAGGGGAATGGAAATAAACATCAATAACTAACGTGAGGCAAGCATGTTCAAACATCTGC
>VOMN01058318.1:0-62769 GCA_014899125.1 Orchestia grillus | reverse complement strand
ATCTCACTGAGATACGCAGCGTTTTTCATGACGGACACTCGTGTTGAGAAATTTTTCCCGTCGTTTTTCACGATGAATATTGTGATTAAAAAGTAAAAGGATTAGGGGCGATGAGCAATTGGGCAGTTGGTTTGCTCAGTTAGGAGCTTTCATTTACCTCGATTTGAATTTTAAACAAATTTCAAAGGTAATAAAATTAAATTAAAAATGAAAGCACAAGTAAAATGACGTTTTCTTTACAGTTTTGTTTCTAGAAAGAGTTGATGGTTTTTAGCAGCATCTAGAGAAAGACTTCGTCTGGGGATACAGAAATAACGAGGGCTTAGACCTCATTCTTTTATGAACGCATCTTCGATTTGTGCTCGTGGAAAGAGGTGATGAACGGTAAAAGATCACGCACGTCAAGGGCAAGGTGTTTAAAATCTTGTAAGTGTAGATGAAATTTGTTTGCAATGTCACTGCGTTTGTGAGAGAGGTTATTTTTCAAAAACAGTATTGATAAAATCTAGCGACTTTTGAACAGCTGTGGTATGCCCCACGTTTGAGAATTCATAATCTTCTTCATCAAACGATAACCCACGTACTCAAAGAAGATTATTTCACGGAACTCTGTGGATTATTTAAAGGGGAGATGAGTTATAATTTCTGTTATGTTCGAGATCCGTAAGGAAGAGCTCTCCGTCATTTCTCATCCGTACGTCGCTTTCCATTCATTAAAACGAAAAAAAATCCCGCAAGAGAAAGCCTGAAAGCCGTGTATTATCTTCACAGTAATCTCGCGCTCCGATGAGCCTGGTCTTATTAATTACTTAAGTCGTACCCGAGCACGGTCCCAGCACGGTCCCAGCACGGTCCCAGCACGGTCCCAGCACGGTCCCAGCACGGTTAAAGGGCTTCACTGGAGGCGCCGTTCCTGCCATTCTCAAGGCCTGCTCCTCCAGCCTAAACTTTTAACTACGACACATCCGTTGGCGCTGCTTCCATATATTGGACTCCAAATAATCGGTGAAATATCCTGGAATCCTTATGAGAAAATATGGTGAGCGTTTTTTGTTTTATTCTAAACGGGTTTTGAAAATTTGAATTCAAATGAGCTGGTATATTTTTACACGTTTCTTTCTTAATCGTTTCAATCTTTCTCGTCATTTTCCTATGTCTCTTCATCAGTTATCGCTTTTTTCTCGAATCGTCTTATTTGATTTGTTACCTGACATAGATGTTAAAATCATAATTTTCAGCTACACCAGTGCAAATTCTTGTTCAGCTCTACAAAATTTGGTGTTTCAATTTACTAGCGTGTGCTGTATTCAAATTATGTGCGTTGGATTCCCAATCTTTTGCAAGAGTTAAAAATTTTGTGGCTTCATTTTAATTCGTAACTGCCCGGACAACGTGGCCGGCAGAGTGCTCATCAATTGGGGTGAATCACCTGAAGCACTCCTTGCGTAAACGTCGACGAAAAGTTTTTGTGAACTTATTTTCCATTTATTCTTGAAATGGAAGGAAGGTAAAACGTCGCTCCTCATCAACGTGCTTCTTTAAGAGGCGAGAAGTTCCTGCGTCAGTTTCCGTTGACGGCAGCGCGTGCAGCCGCTGAATTTCAATTTTTTTTCCCGTTCTCATTTTGAAGAAGCCATTTCTAAGTTTTCATTTGGAGTCATCACAGAACGGGAATTGTGACGACTCTTACTGAGTGTGGCTGTGGTCTGATGGTGGATAATTAAAATGAATTAGCTAAAACTACTTCCACATGTTGATGCGTGGATTGAATTTACACTTACGCTGTGCAGCATGTAAACATTCTGATGGCAACGGCTCGCAGTGCACATAAATACAGTTTGGTAACCTTGGCCATCACTTTGTGCAGTGAACTGAGCTTTTCTATGAATTTGATACGAGCAGGCGACACCACATGTGCTGTTTATTCATCCATACAAGTGTTCACTAGATTATCTTCGAATCATTAGAGATCGAATAATTAAAACGAAAAGTACGTCTTCTAACGCCTTCTTGGCGGCAGAGTACGTCGGACTAAACTAAATGGTAACTCTTACTACGTAGGATGAAAGCACGGCAGCTTTGAAAAAACTGAAAGGACGTTTGTGCTCGGATGAGCTTGTGTGCTGTATGACACTATTCGCACGTGTGTTCTTCCACATGCACATGAGCAAGTAGCTTCACGCTCGGCGTATGCAATCATGTTCGCCAGCACCAGCTCCAGTGGCTACAAGAACACCTGGAGCAGACAACCTGTCACCTGTCATTTTCCAGGCCTGCTCGCGTATTAGGAAATTTGAATTATTTGCTACTCGAGCAAACTGAACTGTGGCGCTTCAGATTTGTGCAGTGACCTCTCGCATCTGAGGAAATTACCAAATTTACGAGCCTTCCTCTGGAGAGCGTTACGGTCATAGCGTCGTATGGAAATGAGGCGATGATGCTTTTATGAGCTCAAAATGAGCAGCCACGCGTCCTGGTCCGGCCTCTCGCGCGCCTTTCTGTTGCAGCACCTACACGAGATGGCAGTTTTTAGAGTTCATAGGAAAAAATAACTCGTCTGTCTGCGCATGCGCTTCTTTTCAAAATGATGTAGTCGTGCGAGTTCGCATTGGCAAGCGCCGAGAAGGAAATTCCCAAAGTTCCGTTCGATCATTCAGAAGGAATGTATTGCACTCAACGCTGTGAACCATTCAGTGTCATGCAGTAATTCAATATGAATGCGAGTGGTTGGTCGCACGCTGAATCCGTGTTGTCCTTCTCTTGCCAGTATCGAGGACAGGAACGGCAAAGAAAATTCAAGCGTTTCATGTCGTACACCCAAAAGCTGTTCGTTTATTTTCTAAAATCAAAGCTCCCTGAATCGTGAACGAAGGATGATGAAAGACGTCAGTCGATGTCGTTGACTCGTCTGTGGGATTAAAATTTGTTTAGCAGGGATAAATTTTGGAATTTTCCCTACTACATTTCGTGGTGTATACATGTGTAAAGCGAAGGCTGATCAGCAGTAATTTTATCATTTTCTGCATAGGTAAACTAAAAGTATTTTACCAATCGATGTAAGATTTTTAAGCGTATATTTGCTTTTCATAGCAGAGTTATTACTAATTTTCTAAAAGGCGTACCACGAAAGCAGATCTCTGGATACAGTTTCCCAAGTCAGGCCGCTGCTAACTCCACTTTGTATCATACATGACACAGTTCCTTAAAATAGTCTTTGTGAAGCAATTCGTGTGAGAATTGCTTTTGTACACAGTAGAAAATTGGAAAATTGGAACAGCAGAGGCACAAGAGAACTGCTTTCCCTGATGGTTTGTTACCTTTCAAGTTCGATTTGTAAAAATTATTTTTATTTCACAGTACTCGAGAATGCACTGGGGCTTGAATATCGTTGAAGATTAGAAGGGATTTCCTCCAGTTTGATGTTAGGGAAAGAAGACTTGACCGTTTGGCCCTCGCTTTCTAAGTGAACGTAAGTCATTCCTCTGCACTCGGTTTGGGCCCATTACACCCGGCTTGGGCCCATTACACTCAACTTGAATCCATTTATTTTCTAATGGAACTTGTGTTTTGAAAGCCCGTGTAAATATGCGTTCCTTTCGAAAACTTGAAATATGAAAATCTTGAGGTTAGGAATACTGAAAAATACAAAACTATATTTTATAGCACTAGAAAAACATTACTAAAAATCTGGTTCTGTCATTTTCTAGAATGATTTACTGATTTCACTGAATCGTACTTTCTCATTGGCTTGCGAGCGTGGCGTATGTGAGAAAGCGATTCAAGATTGAAATACATTAATGGAATATCCCTGAAGATGAACGGAACAGATAAGATAGCATTGAACCTTTTGTGATTTTAGGCATCAGAACAGACGCTTCCGTTCTTGAGAAGTCAAAATAAAAGGAAAAATTCTCGGCGTTGTGCCGTGATGTCGAGACAGCGTCTCATCGCTGTTCCTGGTTTCCCGAATGTTCACAAATTATTGAGGTAAATATTCCCTCAAGAGCCTCTAAGCCCTGATACCCTACCTGCTAATCAACCTGAGAGCAGGACGCTATTACTCCTGAAATTCAAGAGCAGCGAACAAGAGACGAACTCTAAACTTGGCGGCTTAAACTTGCAGTGTTGAGTGGAAAGTTTCATCCCAACGCCTTGGGTAAAATATATGTTTTTCCGTCATGATATAAAAAGGCCACTCGGTTGAATTTAATTGGCAACTGTTCACTTGTTTGTGAAGACTTCAGTGTATTAGGCAGAAACTTGGGGTGCTGGAGAGAAATTTTTAAATTGTAGTTCTTTTCTGCGGCCCCACACTTGCTCGGTGTCTCGAGGGGGAATTTGTAGCTCGTGAATCTCTGTGTGCGATTCATGGTGGCACTTACGATAAATTTTCTGGTGAACTCCCTACCGTCATAAATTTTTCATGCGAGGCGGCGAAAACCTCTAAGGCTGAAGAAGATACTTTAGGCTAGAATGCCGGAGAAAAGAGAAAGTTGTGTTCACGTGTATCGCATAAATATTCAAATAAATTAAGAAGACGCTTGTTCTTGGTTCTCTTTATTTCTCTTCTCTCTAGTAGGGGCGCCCGCCAAAAATGACCTCTGAAATGTTAATTTCTTAAGAAATGTTAATGTTAATTTCTTAATTAAGATGCCCTCTTATTTCAGTCATCTCTGACACGAAATATTAATTTCAGTATCACTGATACGGGCTGTCTTTTCTGACACTCTCCCTGATTAGGAATACGGACCCGGGAATTTTCTCTTAACTAAATCCTTAATAAGAGCGTGACAGAGATACGGGAGGACCAACCAAGCAACACTGGACTATTAATATATGTGGGATAAAGCAAACACTCTAAAATAATATAGATGAGGAAAGATAACATAGCAATCGCATGCATCATCTAAGCCATGCATACAGACGTGCATATGTATGTAGTCTGTGAATACATAATGCCTGTGATGAAATCTTTCAGTAATTAAGACTTTTTTAAACTGTTGTCACTCCTGCCATAATCTTTCAGATTGCTTTTATTATGCATTGTTTCGTTGTGAGAAGATTTCCTACTTAAATGAAGTAAATATATGTGTAGCGCTGTGTTTCGCTATATCGTTTCCACAAAACCCCGAAACGGTTCACAAAATATTTCGACCGCTGCCGCCATGTTATGTTCGTATGTTTTTTGGTTAAAATTCTATATTTTGGGAAGCCGTGATTTTCAACTGCGCAAAAATCAATATTTATTCGTTGATTGTCTTAAAGGAGTGGTAGCGTTAACATTAACACGAGCGGATTGAATACATTTGGGCGAGATTTTCTTTTAACTTATTTCATTGGGTTATAACGTGATTATATTGAGGACAATCTCCGTTAGTACGTGATTTCGTTGAGAAGGGCTTTCTGTGCCATTAAATTTTACACACATAGAGTGAAGCACAAAGAAGGTCAAAAAGTATACTTAATGAAGGAATTCCTAAATTACAGTGGGTCAAAACATATCCGTAGCGTCGTGTGAATGAAATGAAAGGAAATTCCTACTAATGAACGTGCTCACATGATATGACATAAACGCCTTAATTTCCTAAAGTTCCTAGAGCTTGCGTACTACCCATCCTATCGAAATGTGCCATCGTTACTGATCACGAGGCTCCAATGGGGTTCGCAGCGAGACGATGCTACTGTGAAGGAAATAAAATCTACACGTTACCTGGCTGTCAAAATACATGAAAACGACCAAAATTGCGCAAGGAACTCAGCTCGTCCGTCCATGATGGACCGTGGAGTTGGATACGGTGAAGGATTTAGGACGTCGTGTTCCGAGTAGCTCTCGATCAGGGCACAGGACGCGGGAAACAGCGGCTGAACGCCGGCGATCACTGGCTGCGTTTTGGAGTTTCCGTGAACGCTGCTCAATGTGTTACTTTTTGTTAAAGTTTACGTTAACACTGCTCAATGTGTTGCTTTTTGTTGGAGTTTACGTGAACGCTGCTCAATGTGTTGCTTTTTGGTTTTCACACACTGCAGCGACGAAGATTTACAGGTAAATTAGAGTTCCACCGATTCTTACAACGTGCCGGGGAAGTCGTTTTGATCTTGTAACTAACCTTGAGGAATTAGAGCATGAATAGCAAAAACAAGTCGCCACCTGCGCCTAAAAGCCCCGTCTACACTATCATCTCTCAATCACGAAAACACGAAAACACAAACAGAAATACGAACTTTTCTGAATCATGTCCAGACTGTGCATTCGGCCGCATGAAGTTGTACGAATGCAGAATGTAAACAAACTACACTGCTCTTTGAATACGTGAGTAGAGTTGATGTATAATAGTGTTTTAATCATATTTGTTGGCAGTTGATAGTCATGTAGGTGTTATTTTCGTATAAGTAATGACGTCTTTACTCGTGTTTGAAAAATTTGAAGCCGTCGATCTTCTAGCAATGTCATGCCGGCAGACTGCCAGCCACTATTCGTGCTAAATTAACTAATCCTTAACTTAAATAGGCTCATACTTTGAATACCTTGACGATGTTTGGGCTTTCAAGCCCGGGCCACACTGGGGTGCCGCCGCTTTGTGTACATGTTGTGCCTTCGCATATCCGCAAAATGTTGAATGAGACCGTTTCCCTCTCATAGGACAATATTAAGCTATTATCAAATGAATAAATTACCAAATAATTGTTTCCCGTAAAATCAACAATTCATTTGCACAATAAATACATAAACAAGCGACTGTTCGCTGTTTCTACAAAAGTTTGTGTTCGGAGTTTTCCAACACGTTGGAAAACACAAACACACCGAAATCTGCCAGTACGCGAGGTGTGTTCGTGTTCGCGGAGAGTTGAAAAACATAAAATTTGCTATAAAAATTGATAGTGTGGACGGGCCTTGAACGCGAGTGGCTGAGTAGGACGGCTACCCTCACATGGGTGCTGCTGACGGTTGAGAGATGACGTCGCTTGTAAGGAGGGGCACGTGACTCGTATTAAGCGCTTGACAACGAACACCCATCCTTACTGAAGGCTACTGGGAGAATATTTCTTGACTTTTAGGAATTTTAAATAACACACGAATACGAGTTATTTTGACCAAATATATGTTTCTAATTGAGTACGTTGTCGTACGCTTATGATTATTTTTGGCATGTGCTTTTTATTCTCGTTTTCAAAGCATATAGGTGCTGGAGGAGGTCTGCACAAGTCTCGATCAAAGTGGTTCTTTTGTCGATCGGAGGCGTTGGAATGTTGAGCTTGAACCGGTTATTTCAGCATCGTCTTGACGATAAAAAAAGAATGCCGTCTTTTTTTCAGGATTTTTGAAAATAGACATTCTGTTATTATGTTAGAAGAGCATAACACTTTAGTATTTTTTTCCACTGCTGTATTTTACAAAGTTTCAGTGAAATGTTTCCTGAAGCGGCGGAGAGAAAGGTGTGGCTTCCGCTGCAACGAACACCGAATGCATTCCCAGAGACCCCGGTGGACCATAAAATGTTCCGTGACGAGCTCGGAATTGCAGCTGTCTGCTGTGTGATTTCGGCATCCAGCGTTTGAATCTGCACTCGAAATGAGAGAAAAGTCGATGGAAACTTTGAACGAGAGACTATCTCCACAGTCAGCATCATCATCCGGCGAAACTTGGAACGTTCGATTGGGAATTACCTCGAATTGAGACTTGTGAGGAGCATGCGTGTTCACACGGAGCTGGGTTCTCCAGCGAGAACGAGGATCTGCTTGAATACTAGAATTGCACGGAAAAAGTAACTTAAATCGTTGAAAATGACAATAGGTCGAACTGAGTTAAGTGTAACTATTTGTGTTACAATTTCTTTCTAACGAAATGTAAGTTACCACCAGTGAAAGTTGTGTAACATATATGTGTAATATGCTATTATATAACCACGGAACGTTTTGGCTATACCCTCAGTTTGCTCTGTCAGTTGAGGGTGCTTCCTTCTCGTGCCAGGCAGTCGTTGTGAGTTCTGTGAGATGCGAGCTGGGCATTTGAAACGTTAGCTCGAGGCATAGCACATCAGCATAGCACTTAGAACAGCACATCACAGCTCAATTCGAGCAACAAGAAGTCGTAACCGTTGTTCATCAGGAGCTTTGATTGCCCTTTTGATCATTAGGCAAAAGAAAGGGCTGGCGAAGTGTATTTGCCGCCATTTTTTTCGTAGCTGAGGCTTCAAAAAGCAACCACTTTGGTGGGCAGAAAAGGCTCTGCACAACCCTCCAAATTCTCCCCTCCTCTTCACCTCGGCTTTTCGAATTCAGCATTTGTCATTTCTTTGCCGTATTCATTTTCTCGCGTGCGGCAGTCATCATTGTTTTCCCTCCTTTTTTATCATGTTCATCACGTGCAGCTTACGGTCCTCCTCTCTCCTGATGGCTTTACGCCAAAAATCCCAAAAATAACCTAAATTTATAAGATAAAAAACAACCAACGTAATTCATCTTTAATTAAAGTTCTTTCGCATACGCTTCAGAATGGTGAGCTTCCATCATCAGTGCTAAAAATATTCACAGAAGTACCAGTTTAAAGCATGAAACTTTAAAAATTAGATTCCCACTAACCGACCCAGTAGTTCTATACTAAATTTATGTCAACGTTGAGCGTTAATTCATTTTCTGGTATAGAATTTATTCATCCACGCCCAATCATTTGAACAGTAGGTGTCTTTCAGTAATCGACTGTAACTCCTTCTCCATTCTCGCTGAAGTGTTAGTCACGCTCAGAATATATCCGGTATTCCATCGTGAAGACGAGACTTCGCAATGTGCACACCCGCAGTGTCCATTAGCAGCAACGGTGGCGGTGTCGCTGTTGGATGTGCCAAATTCGTTCCATCATGTTACAGTTACGAGTTAGCTGTCCAAAAGACTTGTTTTCAAAAGGACTGTGTGTATACTATAGCATTATCTTGCGGCTTATAGTTGCATTGAAAATGTGTTTTTAAGAAAATTTACTCGGTTATATTGAGAGTGAGATTGTTTTATTCTATTTTCTTATGTTTACATAATGGGAACTAATTTGATTGGCGCTGTTTTATGGCCGTGCAATTCGTCGTCTATCTTTTGAAGACCATATTCGACTGGACAAAGAAGAAGCTCAAATACTCTTGAATCAACAATGCGCCAAAAGATTTACTTAATCTAAAGAGTAGAGTAATTAAGTTAAGACTCGACTCGCACTTCCGGGGGAGAGGGAAGTCTTCATCTCGCACTACCATACAAGGAGACGTCTCCACTTGCTAGCCAATTGACTCTGCACGACTTTTCTATGCTCTTGAAGGTTTTAGTATGGTTAATTATCTTAATTGTCCTTCATTTTAATGGCAAAATGGCTGCTGTTGCAAGTGTTGAAGCATTTCAGCGCTTCGGGAATTCGATCAAAATACATACCACCAACACTAGGCCTTTTGTTTCACTCTCTACGTCTCTCGGCTGCAGTTGGATCCATTTTAAAATACGAGTTTTTGCCAAGCGTAAACCAATAATTAATCATTTTGCGCATATTTTTCACGATTTTTTTATCGTTATTTTGCGACTGCATTTTCATCTAAAAAAATTAGCCCGAAGTGTTTTGCGTACCGTGTGATATTTGTACTCGAGTGTTGAGCTAAATTCATCCGTTGGTATGATGTCACAAAATGAAAAACCCAGTTTATCAGCGTGGTGACAAGAGCTATCGTACTACACATGTGTAAGTATCACCCATCATATTCAACATGTACATAGTAATATTGACAGTGGATACCTATGCACCCTTACCATATCGTGATTTCGATACCTTAAATTCTCCACCGAACACTGCTGATTTGTGAGAGAAAACAATCTGTTTATGGCATTGATATCTCCTTGCTCCTCAGAAAGTCCTGTTTGTTTTTGTATCAGCTTTTCCAATGTATTTTATTTTCATTGCAGCCTGATGCTTTCTCACAGAACTGACACAAGAGTTCTTGAAAGACGTTTCCAATCAATGACAGCTGAATTTGCTGCTGGCTTTTCGCTCGGCTTTAGCTTGATAAAAACTCGTCGCTCTCCGACATCCTCCAAGGCTTCGCTCGTTCGTTTCACCACGTTTCATTACCATGATTTTTTAACTCATAAAGAGCACTAGCTATTGGGACATGGTTGCCATTGTTGTCTCGGTAAACACCTTCGTAAATCGTTTATTGTCTTAGCGTGTCGTTGTTCAGTAGCCCTTACTACATGTGCATAACGTGCTGTACATCGACACAGTTCTTTCGTCGCATTGTTAGAACTGTCGCTGATGTGTGTGTGCGTGTGAGTGCGCGAAATTTGACCCTTTGTACTGGAATGAGTAGTCAAACAACTTAATAACTTGTTTTATAAAACGAGTACGTGGTTACCTATGTTCTTATGTAGGTAACTTTATATGTATGTATATTTTTTCTTCAATACATTGTTTATTGAAGACCAAGGACATATGTTTGGTAACAATTGTTGGCAACAAGGCAGGATATCTCATGATGTATGAATATTCAACGTATGAACTTTTGCAGTTGAGAGTTCACTTCACTTCACGACACTTCAATGCATGAACCTTCGAAACCTCGATGTATTAGAATTTAAAATGCCTTTTGGAAGTATTCTTTTCCAACTACGACCCAATTTGAAAGTTCTCGAAAGGAAAATTGAAGTAACCAATAGAAAAATTGTCAACAAACGTATGCCCTCGGTCTTTAATAAAAAATGTAAAAAGAAAATTGATTTCCTGCCTTCACGAATATAGGTATATGTATAAAAAATTATTTTTAAGAAAATTGGACTGGACCTTGAAACTGAATTGACGGAACTTAACTTTAATTTTTCTTCAGCAAGTACACAAAGCTCAAGTGAATGACAGCGATACATTCAACGGAAAATTTACTCGTTTTTGCATCGTTCTTGAGTTGTTCGAAAAGTTCAAGCGAGATGACGGAAGTTTCTTAGTAACTCGAGTCGAGAGAATCTCCAGAAACCTTGTGATGGACGTCACACACGGCTGCTACACAACTAAAGACGCTGCAGACGCCATCAACATTAAAGTGAGCTAGGTAAAAATGTAAGAAAATGATTGCGGTACAACTTCGGGCAATGAACGCTCTGCAACAGCCCACTAGCCCACCATATATGTAATAACAGCCCTGTGTTGCTTGGTTTGTTGGTCCGTCTTTCTGTCACGCTCTTAAAGATTTAGATAGGAGATAATTCCCGGTTCCGTATTTCTAACTAATCAGCGAGACTGACAGAGAAGGCAGTCCGGATCAGTGATGCTGAAGATAGCAATATTTCATGTCAGATTTACCGTAACCAAGAGGGCATTTTAAGAAATCAATATCATTTATCACACCATTTTTGGCAGGGTGCGTCTACTAGTTTTAAAATCTAACAAAAATACCCGTTGTTTATTCACTTATACGTTCATATATACATGTTTGGAGTCCGCTTTTGAAGGAATAACATAAAGCAAAATTAATTTTTCAGTTGTTACATAAAAAACAATACTGACACAACCACTACTTTTCATATTCAGTCAGTTGGTAGCACGGTTACAGTTTATTTCTAGTCGAACGAGGATAATAGCACGAATTTGAAGAATTTATGAATTTGTAAATTGAATACTGTATATTAGTATAAGTGTCGAAGAGTTTTTAAACAATAATATTAATATTAACAATAATAATAATATTAACAATAATAATATTAACAATAATAATAATATTAATATTAACAATAATATTAATATTGTTAATATGTGCAAATTTTCGACTCAGCTAAAATGGAAACTCCTCGGAAAAGAAACAGAAGACTTGATAGAGAACGCTAAAGAAGAATTAGAGCAGCGCTTTCCCAGGAATAATTATTTAAATCATGTAATTTTATAACTTTCAATATGTGTTCATCAAAATTAGTTATTTCAATTAATGTGTTCATTGAGCCCCATTATTTTTAACGGGCGTACATACTAGCATAAACCCTTCTCAAACTGAAAATTTCGCTCAAATAACTTACTTTTCGGTGGATGCAAAGCCAGACTAACAATGTCAACAATGCTGTGAGCGTTCGAATTGTTCAAGCTTGGGCCAAATAAGATACTGTACCGTGGGAGAATGTCTGATCATCCATCGCTGTACTGAAATATTCCGCGACTCCATGGTGGAGGCAACAAAACACCCCCGGGCTGTGAGTGGGGAGCTGCATAGCGAATAATACGGTAATATTTCTTGTACACGCGCCAGAGAATTCTTTCCCAAAGTTATTGGCGTAAGGTAAGCCAAATGCTAGAGAAAGCAAGACGGAAATCCTTTCTTATTGAGAGATTTATGCTTAGCGAGGCTTCGAATCGAATTTCAATTCGCTTTAGAATTCTAGAAAATTATTTTAGACTTGATTAAACCAAGTTTGGTGACCTTGTGTCGGTTTTAACAGTTTATGTTGACTGATTTATTCCATGGGAGTTGATGACAGCGATGCTTGGTCCTATGAGTCTGACAGAGGCACGTCAGTTTCAGCTCAGTTTTCATTTGCGTTAAACTCACTCAATCTATATGTTAATACGCTTTTAACTATGTATGTATGTGGTTCATACCTTAATCATAAACTTCCACTCGTGACAATTCTAACTGCGATTTAGTCGTGGGTCCTGCCAGCTAGCTGTGAATAAGTTTGGAAAACTATTCATTTCTCCAAGACTCAAAAAGATTGAGTGCCAGGCGTACCATTCTGCTGTAGAGAAGCAGCTTGGGGTAAAGTGCAATGAAATTTACACTATCTCAACTATTTTTTCCGGAAGAATGTCGAGTAACCGTAAAGTCCAAGGCAGTATTAAAAATTCGTTGTTAATTTTCTTGCCTATATTATCCGTTTTATCACAACGTGTGTAGTGTTTTTTGCAGGCGATAAATCAGCAACTCGTCATAACTGGAGCTTGGAGTGTGAGTGTCAACAGAAAGGTCTCTGGAGCTGGAGTTTCAAAACTATTGTGCCTACTGCCTTTGTTTTGCGCCGCGCCAAGCATTCAAAAGTCCGGCTCATAAATCTCTCTAAACGCGATTTATTGAGGCACTTTTCTAGCCTTTCAATGCGAGCTGATTCTCGTAAACATTAGAGGACCAGGAATACGTGGAGCGGGAGACTCCATGAAGATATGGCAGAACTATGACACGATCTGCTAGGCGAAGATTTGGGTTCATGTAAGCATGAAGGATTTCAACGTTCGATTGCTGCGCTACTCAAAACCACAAACATTTTCAAGTACTGACAAATAAGCACCTTCTTTGGATTCATTACTGCCGGAAACCTTTTTTGATAAATATTAATAGAAGAAAAAGTAGATAAAAAGAATGCTGAAAGTGTGAAATGTTTTTACCAGCCTTTTTGTTATTATTCATTTGGAATGCTCTTTGTTTGTGTGCATTCAGAGTTGTTTTCACGGTGAAAGGGGCACAACCAAAAAATTAGCTTCGAATTGAAGTTCACCGGACATGAAACTTCGATTAATGCAATAGCTTTCATGCTTTACACGGTCGCATGGCAAGCTAGATTGTACTTCAACTCAATTTGGGAACATGGAAAGAAGAGTTCTCTCAATTCCTTCAATTTTCCCGTGACATTTTCCAATTTAGAAACTGAGACAGCTTTCTATTAAATTATGGAAATACTAATACTCTCATAGCCATTAGTTCCACACTTATGACGTCTCAGGCGTAACTTGCGTCTCCTATCCGCGCTGGCCCACGAGGCCCTTCTCCCTGTTGTGGACGACACGCAAATGGAAAGCTTGGTTTTAATGTGTTAGGTTCTAAAAAAACACTACTAAACCTACAAAAATAAAAGCAATTTTTGGGGTGACATTGACGGTACGTAACGCTAGTCTCGAGTTCTCAGGTGCCCAAGTCCTGACAATTCAGCTCTTTAGTCACGCTTGAGTAAAGCCGTGTTTAGCGAAAATGAACGACGTCAACTGCCTGCTCCTATAAACCGTACATAAAAAGCACAGGGATGCAACACTGCACCGTTTCAAAAGGCTGCGGCCAGCTTTTCGTACGAAGCGATTTACAATCTTTTTCCAAATATATGTAAGGCCATAGCCAATTTTTCGCAGAAAAATGGCTACAGTTTGAATATAAATGTACATGTTTGTGCAACCACAGCTACTTTTTGCACCAAAAGTAACTGTAGTCTCATCGGAAAAAAATTGACGTTATAAGGCTAACGAAGAAGGGACTGCAGCTGAGCTCGGTAGATGCCTGCGCACTCGGAATGACGGAGATTCTGTTATCACTCGCTCCGTGAGCTGCCTCTCGTGCTTGCGATCTACTAGTATCCGCACTACTCGTTAGTTTTGTTAGTATATTGCATCTCCTGAGACTATCATTCTTACACTACGAGATTACGTTCATACATTAAGTCCTACTCTATCTTTTCACGAACAAGGCTTATACTGTCGTTAAAAAATTTCCTAACTTCACTCTCTTTGTTATCCAGCGCACAAGTGCACCGAAATTCTCCATTAGTGCTCCGAGTTAAACGATAACTTGAAGCTAACTTTGACCAACACCTGCAATTATTCTGCAGCAACTCCAGGGGAGCTGGTAACTGAAACTCTGCGGCTGATGCGTGCTTGCCACGCAGTCGCTTCAGAAATGGCAGTGTACTGCTCTCGAGTCAAGTAACTTTTCCATTTCTGGTGAACATATTTCCATTAGTCATAATAATTCATGAAGCTTCACCGCCGGTAATTTTCTCTCTTTCCCCAGTGAGGAATTATTGGAACGGGAGGCAGAATCCTGTTAACGTTATCTTCAGTTTCTCCATTACACATGTTCTTCCGCCGCTATCACCTTCGTTGAGATGAAATTGAAATAACAACATACGTATAAACATTATTATTATCATTGTTATTAGTTTGTTAAAAGCTCCCTAGCCCCACGGAATGCAATCTCAAGAGAGCGAAAAGAAGGTGCCCTTCAGTGTGGACTTTAGAAAACCTGGAATTTACGCACAGGTGTGTTCCTGCACGAAATTCGCGGCGCATAAAAACTCCAAATTTAATAACAAGAGGTAGAAAAGATTAAAGAATAATTATCAGCGAAGAAGACATAAAAATAGAACGAAGCTAACTGGGCACGAAAGATAAAATTCCCGAAGGCCTAGCTGGATCTGAGGTAACCCAACATTGTACCCCTTGGTATTCCACTCCCCATATCATAGAATAGATAACCCTAACTAACCTAACCCTATTGCCTATGGTCTATTCCATGCCCCCTGATGAATAGGTAGAGATATCGGAAAACTCTTGCCTTACATATGCGGACATTTGAGCTTTGTTCTTTTCAGAGTTTAGGTTGGAAAAAAGACACAGAACGGAAACTTGGCGAAGTTAGAGCACTCGTGCACATGGAAAGATCGAAAAAATCTTGAGATGAAACGTTTTTACTAAATGGGCTGTCCGTAACTTAAGCTATTAGAGTTGTGAGTACGCGTGAAATACGCGTTTAACACGATTGCCAAACACGCCTTATGAAATTATACAATTTACGTTCGGTTTATTCATCGAGTCCTGTTAAAAAATTGGCTTGAGGGTTAGTAAGTTAAGGATTGTGAAAGGAAATCTCTTCGGCTTAAAGAATTAATGTTTGCCCACTGAAATCATTCAACTGTAACGGAGGGCTTCATCTTCCCGCGAGGGAACGAATACAAAGCTAGGAATAATACGGAAAATTGCAGTCAACGCAAAATTCAGACTCCCTCTCTGCGCCGCAGGATTTCATTATGTGTGAAGCGTCAGCCAGATAATAGTTTGAAACGAGCTCATTAAGCATCTATTTGTTTCTATTGACAACTCGGCTTGATCGATGTTGAACGAAATAGAAATACTGGTTACTGCAAAACTTCTTTTCATTGTGTCCACTGCCATCATTACGGTCGAGTGAATTACGAGAGCCTGATATTCGAATGGTGCATTTTGTACTTATGTTTAGGCAAGGGAAATCTCCAAATTTGCGGGTTTTGTCTCAGAGCCTAAATTGTCGGAAATATTATTTTTCCCTTTTATTGGTATATTTTGAAATTTTAATTGCACTAACTTATTAGCCTTCAATACATATAACTTCTAAAACACAAACATACGTTATACAGGCACGACTACTTGTTTCAATTCACCGCGATAAAACGACTCCTTGCCTGATTATTGAATTTTTGTATCGTCAGTTAACATATCAAGATTCATTATCGATTCCTGTGTCTACAAACAATGGAAGAGAGATTGATTGCCTTTGTGATTCTACCTTCACTCTCGAAAAAAACCGTCCTCCATTTCTGTTTATGAAAAAAAATGGTCACTTTTACCGGGGATTCATTTCCTTTAGACTCCTTTTCAATTCGACTGACAGATGATGAGCGCAAGGAGGTGTACACCAAAATGGCTTCTCCCAAGCCTATCAACCTTCATATTTTTGATAGAGAGCAGCAAGTGGCGTTAGTCAATGAACGACTTCATCATAAAAAAATTGTAGAGGGTGAATGGAACGATGTTGGAGTTGAGGAATGACGGAAAAAACTCTGTTTATCATGAACCTCTGCCAAATGTGAACCTGCTGCAACGCACTTCAGAGTTTCGTACTATCGATCGTTCAGTGAAGTGTGTGATAATTAAAATAATTATAGGGTTGGATGACGCTGTTGCACACAAAGCACCACTGATACGTAGGCATAGGAGTGTCGTTTGTCCTCTTCTCTGATGCTCTTTGAACGAGTTCTGTACCACTCCAAATCTGAAAAATGCAATGGTGACTTCACGTTGCTGTTATTTGCTCAACGTTACACACATTATATAGGAGAAGTGATACACATTATATATTCGTTCCTCATTGTATGAAATTTTGGCTTACATAATTTCCATCAATTTCTTGTAACACGTTTGAATCTTTTTTTTTTTTTGCTCTCCATGCTCCCTTGAAATTTAAATCATCAATCGTTGATCCAGTAAAATAATGTTGAAAAAATACAACTTTCTCTTTTATTTGTATGTTTAAAACGTTCAGCCTGAGACGTGAGTAAGTGAAACAATGTTTTTATTTCTCTTTTGCTTCCGAAATCGTATGCGCTTACGATAGAAGGAAGGTTCCAGTGAATCTAAATATTATAATTTTTGATCTAGTCATTCTATTTTTGCTTGCAGGGTTGTTCTTCCCGCCACCTCCACAATTAAGCTGACCGCCAAAAAATTCCAGGTTCTTCTTCTTTTAAAGTGTGTTTGTTGTAGATCATTTCCTAAAAAACGCAAAATGAGACCACGGTTCATGAAATATTTTTATAAATAGGAGAGAAATGTTCGAGGCATTTTTCACATTGTTTATTTTTCGCTCAGAATAAGGTAAAGATTTCCATTCATCGCCCTAATTTACCCCACGTGCAGCAGTGCTGGCGTGGCTTGGGCTGGACTGAATGTAATGAGTTAAGCATTTAGGCATCCAATATTTAAATGAGATCTGAAGATAATGCATATCCTTCATTGTGATGTTAGGAAAGGCAAGTAAGAAGTGAAAATGAAACTTTAAATTATGAATTTATAGGTAGAGGATGATTTAACAACAATGAAAATAATTATTCAATATGGTTTCAGCTATTTTTCATATCATCCTTGAGTCGTATTTGGAGGGCTTCACAAGCGGCACGCAGCGTATCTCGCTGGACGAGAGCCTATTCCCGACGCAGTTTAGCCTTCAGATCATCGGGCGATGCATGAGGATATCTGTAGACCTTGATCTCAGAAATGGACTGCATCGAAAAATCAAACGGCTTCAGATCTGGACTCTGTGAAGCACATTCTTCTTTGCAGACGAACTCCAAAATGTGTGCAAGGATCCAACTTTGGGTCATTTTGGAGCTGTGCGATGTAGCAGAGTCTTATTGAAGGGTCCAAGGTTTGCCACTAGTGTACACTTGCCCACAAGAGCAGTTTTGCTTAAAAAATGCCGGAAATGCAATGCTGACGGTTAATCTCAACTCCCAAAGGAACAAAAACGAGAAGAAGCCTTCCAGTAGCAGTGATCGCAGCCCACACCATCGCGGACAGTGAAGCTTGATGTCGATGCTCTCTATTGCCTTACAGGCTTACACTAACCGATCCCTGCCCCAAATTCTATCATTTTGATGGTGGAGAGTTTTCTGAACGTCAAATTTCTTCTTATCACTGAAGACATAATTACATAATTGAGAGCATACCTTCTTCCACAATGAGATTGAGGATGTATCGACATCTGTATAGTCTCATTTTTCACGAATGGTTATTAGTTTGCGCCTTCTAGACATTTTATATGATATGGGGGAAGATCTCGAGATTCTCTTTTAAAAGTCGGGGCATTGAAGTTTGACTTACCTCTGCCTCTGTCGCCAATTTCCTAGCAGAGCGACGATGATTTCTTCTCAACTTCACTTCCTTGTTTTTGATCAGTTGTAATGTCCGGACGAAAAGTTTTCTGCCATGACCTGGTCGATGATGGGTTGTACTAGTTTCTTCAAGCTTTTTCACAACTTTCAAGATGATTTTTCAACGAAGATCTAATATTTTTGAATGGACGAATTACTTATAGCAGCAACCATGAAACAACTTAGTCTTGTAAATGATATATATATTCCTGAAAGAGAAACAGCATCAGCTTCAAAATAAATTATAAATTAATTACATATCTTTGTGATGAACAGCTTTTTAAAACCTAAAATTTTATTGCCATAATGTGGACCCACCCTGTATGTTATAAATATAAATTACTGAACTGAAATATTTATATTTATTGAAGAAAACTGATTTATCAAAATTATTTATTAAGGAGTAAAACTGAAGTTCGATGATATATTAAATTTTATCAACCTTCATATTTAAATATGAAAATTTTTCTTACGAAACAAAAATCAAATGGGAATTTACAGACTTGTTTCATACGTAGCTAATGTGTAAGAGATGGGCACTAATATGATAATTTCAGCCTGGTTTACTTTTTCGAATGTAAATAGACTCTAGAGTTTTGAGGTCCTGCCTGTTGCTACCTGAGTCCAAAATTGTAAAATCCTGCAGAAACAGCCATACGTCTCATTGCTATCCAGGATGGAGATGGAGAAGTAAATACTCGTACGAATACTTCCCCCTGCCTGCTCTCCTACTCTGGCGTGGAGCCGTCGATCGGTAAAACGTACACCACTAAATTTAAACACCAAAGAGCTTCGCCTTCCGATGCGACGTTTTCAAATTTTTTCGGTACTTGAAAGAAGCAATTTTTTTATAGCAGTTTGTTCTTCCTCACCTACGTTTCCGTAAGCTCTATTCATCCGAAGCCTGTTCATGACATTTTGTTCTCACGTCATTGATCAGGCGCGTCATCGAGTTGATGCCATCAGCAGGACGACCTCTGGCCCAATTGGGAGGATGGAAATGCTCTTCTGCTGCATTAGGCGCGGCTGGATAACTCTTAATGGAACACCACGGCCATTATTCCTCGTGAGCTTATCTACGTCGGGGGCTCTCAACCTATTCTTAGATTCTTTGAGCGACTGTCTCTGAGTAATTTGTAAATGATTCTCGGTCCTGCGCCCGTCAACAGATAAGAAGTACTGTGGCTCTAGGACTAAAGCCTACTGGTATCCACCCCTCAGGGGGCATAGGATAGGCCATAGGTAATAGAGGTAGGTTAGTTAGGTTTGTCTATCCTATGCTATGGGGACTAGCGCCCCCAGGGGAGCACCGCTAGGCTACCTCAGCTTTAGATAGGCCTTCGGGACTTCTATCTTTCGTGCCCACTTTGCTTCCTTCCGTTTTCATTCCTTCTTCGCTATTTCTTATTTGTCTTTTCTTCCTCTTCCTTCTTAACTTGCTGTTTCTATGCGCAGGGGATCTTGTGTGGGAACACACCCTGTGCATAGATTCCCCGTTCTCCTAAGTCCATACTAAATGGTCCCTACTCTTTCGATGCGGTATAGCCCTCGAGGCCGGTGCATTGCGTCTAACCCCAATAATAATAATAATAATAATAATAATACTGGTATCCAGAGCTCGAGTGTGCGGGTGTTAATAAGTAACAATAAAATTTGGAGGCCTTTCCCGCTCTCCTGTAGAGAACCGCGGATCCCAGATTGAGAACCACAGCTCCATGTTCTGTACAGCTACTTTCCATCTTCATAGTCCTCCCGCGTCATCAATGACGCTCTGAAAAATGAGGACAGAGCGACTGGTATTAGTCGTCATTGGTTGTTGGGGTGGCATAGTTGCATGTGGTTAAACATGGGTCTATACAATCGGAAAACGGTACTGTTCGTTTACAATGTAAGAGTTAAGTAGTTGTTGCAAGATGGGGATGAAAATCAGTTAATTATCAGTTAGAATATTGCCAAAAACCACTCCGAAGAGCGCTAGGGTTCCCTCTTTTCTTCAAAGTCCCAAACTTTTAAAACATCAGATGGGATGACTTCAACGTCCTGATGCATTTCACAACGTGGAAATATTTTGCATGGGATTTTGATTAATTATTATGAGCTCAAATGACCCCATCAAGCTGGGAGCGTCTACCCCTTCTCAAGGAACAGTTAGTATCCCCACTACAAGTCCCAAGTGTCCGAAAAATGTACATAAAATCATTGGCTGTTTTAGGCAGATTATCGCCACCCACGATCGAGGCAGTCTTGACCACCAACTGAGTTCCGTAAGAATATTTAAAAAAAATATGAAACCACGCCCTGAAATTTTGATGTTCATCGACTGAAAGTGTTATTAAAGATAAAATCGATGTACATATGTTTTAATTCAGCAAAATCCTTTTTTGAAGAGTATGTTTGGGATGAGGTTATAAAGATCAAATTCTTAGTTTTAGGTACAGTACCCCATATAAGCAGGCTGTGCCGAGTAATTTTACAATTGCAAATGAGGCTCTTGTAATGTTCAAAGTGAATTTCAAAGCAACTCGCAAGGGAGGATGAGTACGAGAAAAATTTATAAAATTGTGTTGCGACGAATGTATTCTTTGGTGAGCTGTTAAAATTGTGTGGGGTGTTTTTTTATTTATTTTCGCTGTGATCATTTGCTAAACAATGAACTTTTGCTAATAGGTTTGGTCTGAGCTTGTAATGTTTAATGATTGTTTTTTCAGTTTAAACAACATTCAATGCGACGTGCAGAGAGCAGCAACACTCGAGTGGTGCCTGCACATCTCACATACTGAGTAGCAGCAACACTCGAGTGGTGCCTGCACATCTCGCATACTGAATAGCAACAACACTCGTGTCTTCACTTTCTTTCTAATTGGACTAGGTCTCCTTTACCCTGCGGTGCTTGGTGTGTTTCTGCCCAACGTTCACCTAGTCTCAGGAACTTGTATAACGAAGATTTTTGTATCCCGATATCCTTTTCCGATAAGAGAACTAATTAAGAGCCATTTGTCAGTCTCCCTGTCAGAAAAATAGAATGGTGACTTAGACTCATTCGAAGCCACAACAAAAGTTCCATCTAAAAGATGGGATTTCTGCGCGATATAGAGTATTTTATGAAAAATGGGAGTGCAATTACAGCTCAAGAACTATTTGGTTGAAAATAGCCGTCTTCGAAACGCGTTGGTTTGAAAATAAGGAGAAAGGGAGCAAAAGGTGCAACGTACATAAATGTATATTACTTGCCTTAGTAACGTATCAAACTTGCTCAAAACACAGCTGGATGCCGAAGATAAGTCTGAATAATCATGCCACCGAAGACACAATATTTTCCAATCAAAAACTTAGAAATGGAAGCTAACTAGATAAATTAAATGTCCTACATTATTCAATACATCCGTTCCCATTAGCGTAGACTATCGCACATGTGTCTTTTACGTACCTTCTTTCACGTTTCGTCGTGTATTTATCCTTTTTTCAGTTCTCCCAAAGAACTGTAGCCCTCGATGTTGACCTCTTGGTGCAAATGTGTTCAGCCTTGCCATTCTAAAGCCTGGTGGCCTGGAGAAGATCGAGCTCATAAGGTTTCAGGCAGGAAGTTCATCTTTTCCGTCATTTGTGCGATTGAATTAGTTATTAGAATGGCTGGAAGATTTCTGAGACCAAAAATCCTTCCGAATAAATCCATGAGAAAATTTTCATTATCTCTTCACGGCAGAGAACAGTTTTCTTTATAGTGTGCGTAGGATGTCGACGTGCTCTTAATGTCCTGGCAAACTAAAAGGAAAGAAAGGCCTGCTTCCGTCATGGCCATTTCCAGCGCTGATCATTTGGCTCTCCTGTTGCATGCGTTCTCCTTAATGTTTCCCGAATGTCGGTGCGGACAATTGGCAAAGAACTATCGCACTACTGTTCGCTTGTCTGTTCAGGTTCCGCTCTGGAACTTTTCTTGACAACGACCAAATCAATGAAGCGCAATGCTGACTTTTTCATCATCTTGCCGCTATTGTTGTTGTTCCTGATGGAAGGGGCACTTTCGCAGAACCCGTAGACTTTGCCGTGCAGTTTTTGCTCGTAATGGAAAAGGTCAAGAGTGAAGTTGCCTTCTGAGATCATTTTCCCTGGATTCATAAAGCAGATTCGTAGTTTCTCGTGCTTTCAGCTATTTCAAATTGTATCGACTATTTTGATTTGAGCTTTGACTCACCTCGAAGAAGAGGCAAACATTCTTTCGACTCTTTTTTATGAAATAGTTTGAACCTTTACTCCATTACATTTTACTGTAAATTTTGGAGTACTGTCAGTGGCGGACTAGCAGTGCTCTCGTTTCGATGAGAGTGTTAAGAATTTACCATTCACACTTTAAATTCTTGTTTTACGAAACGCTTCTCGTACCACTTCTGTTTCTTTGAAGTCATTTCGCCTCCTCTTCCTTGTCCGCATTTGATGGACAAAAATCTTCCTTGATCTCTTCGTAATTTTATTTTATTTTTTACGATAAACAGCGAGTCACACTGCCCAGGAAGACCCTCCCAACGTTAAACGATGCCCGCAACCTGGACGCCTGTCTCGCTTTTGCAATTCGAACTAATAATTTCGATAATTTTAATCTATTTCTTGAATTTGAACTTATCAAACACTCGGTGTAATTCCGTCTTGTCTGCCAAAACAACGCTTGAGCCAGACGCGTGATGCCTTGCCTGCTTTGCTCGCCTGCAAAGCTCGCGAAGCTCCTAACGGGTTGCCTTCTTGCCGCGTCACATATGACCAGAGCAGCTCAAGACCTGCGCCATTATTCTTCTTATTTTCTCATTTGCTTCCGAATTTCCTTTTTGTGCCTTCAGACCTACGATCCTCGACGTCCTCGATGCAAATCTTCCCGAAAAAATTCCTTACTTGCTTTTGCGTAGTCGCTCTCGAGCTTTGAAATTCCGTAGTTTCCCGATATTGACGCAATCTTTGTTTCTTAAATCCTGCTTTCCTGCCTGCGCTAGCTTCATTGCTCTGCAGTCGTTTCTGGAGTACAAGGAAATTTACTGGCTGCGCGCAAAATCTTCCGTTGTATCTTAATCTTGTTTGTAATTGTGAAACTCACTAATGAACGAAATTCTTTTCCTTTTACTGCTTCGTCATATCTCTAAGTGTACTCAAGATCTTTTATTATAGTCATTGCTCTCTGACGTTGGATTCTTTCCTTTAAAGTAAAGTTCTTAAGAACTTTCCTTACATCAATGCACTCAGGAAAAACTCACTTATTTCACTGAAACACACACCCTCACTAAAACTCTGTTCTGAAACACCTTGAGTATTTGTTTTTATTCATACGTATTTTTTCAATGCGTCAGCGAATGTGCAAGAACCGTTCGGTCGTTCCTTTGTTGGCCTCTCCCTCCTGCAGGGCTCGCGCGAGGGGCAGTCGCCAAGTTCGCAGACGGATCGGCTGAAAACTTTACTTAGAAAAACCATTATTATATATGCACTTTTGTAACCTATGGTTACTATGGTCAGTTCCATTTGTTCAAAATTGGCGGCTGAAAATTTTCGAAATAAATATTTTAAGACTAAGTCTGAGGGCTCTTTGACTGCTTCTCGTTCTTCCATGTCGCTCTCCCATGTAGCCATTTATGTTATGTTCACTCAAATTGGATGTGTTGTTGTGTATGTACATCAGACCTGCATCTCAATGTCCTGGAGTGCGACATTTCCCTTTCGTCTTCCGGAAATGCAATACTTTTTATTTGAAGCATGCAATACTATAAGACGCTGTAACCCTAATGACGTTCTCGGAACTATTTAGCGTCTGCAGATTTGAACGTTCAATGTAGCATTTGCTTTTGATACAATTCATAGTAAATTTTCTGCGTCTCAATGTAACATTCACACTTCAATTGAATAGGCTTACATTAAAAATAACAAATGTATCGATTTTCGCGAGCATCTCTGTCACTGAGGCTCTGTGTGCCTGCCCTCACGGCCCGGAGTGCCCTCGTATCGATCGCTGCCTCCTCCCCCAAGAGGCTGGAGGCGCTTTATCTTGCCCTCTTACGGTATCTGATTACGCTATCCGTAAACGCTCTGGTATGATGGTATGACGTTACAGTATTCCACTGTGCTGCCCTTAAACGCTCTGGTATGACCTTACAGTATTCCACTGTGCTGCTCGTAAGCGCTCTGGTATGACCTTACAGTATTCCACTGTGCTGCCTGTAAACGCTCTGGTATGACGTTACAGTATACCACTGTGCTGCCCGTAAACGCTCTGGTGTAACGTAGCAGCATGTTACTGTCACTGCACCCCGTAAATGCAATAGTAAACGTTGTAGCACTTCCCTGCACCGGCCGTAAAGGAACAAGTATAAGGTTGCAGTGACGTGGCACTGAGCTAACCAACCCCCGACGTGTGCTCTTGCAATCAAGAGGCGTGACGACACAAAACTTCGCTGTGCCCAAGAGGCACATTGTGTGTTGTCGCTGCATATAGCAGTACCTAAGTGTCCCCACTAAATCAATCCCTAATACAACCAATCCCAGTTTCCCTGATACTCGTACAGGCAGTCCTCGAAATATGACGTTGAAATATCAAGCACCGTTTATACGTATTCAAAATTTTGAATACTTTGGCATGAAGCTAAGCCATTGCATCACAAATCAAGTGGTGCTCGAAATAAGTACGTCATGGCCCGAGGATAGCCCGTACCCCTGAATTGCCCTATTAAAACGTTTCTCAAATCGTTTCCAAACGACCAGCCTCTGCTGTTAAAATTTTAGCCTTGTTGCTCCATTTGCACGCTCGGGAGGCAGTTCGATTCCTCTCTAGATTAAATATTTCAGATAAAAATCGGTCACGCTTCATTTGAAAAGTTCTGTTCTAGGTAAAAAAGAACCATGAATTCATTGCCGATCTACGTTCCGTTTCAAGGTAGGTTAGGTTGGATAAATCATCAAATGGTGTACTTTTTTTTCTTTTTTCCTTTTTCCGTTTTATCAAGCACTACAATGTAAGATTTGAGATGATTTCTCAAATGCACAATTCAAATAATGAAACAACTCATTACCGTACGTGAAGAGAACAGGTGCGCATGTTCTAAGAACAATTAATTCCTCTGTTTTCTGTTTTTCCTCATAGAACATGTGGCGAGTTTCTCTGGTGGTGCGTTCCTTTATTTTAGTGCATATTTTTCCTAGCCTTAGGTATTTTATCTGTGAAAATATTATAGATATTTAAGCCCATTAACTTTTATAATTCGTGAAATGAGAGTAGTCTGGACTGGTAATATTGATTACTGAGCACTTGCAATGTCTAAGGCTCTGAAAAGGTATTACAGGTTTTTCAGAAATACAACAAGGTGGGAGACATGTATGTATACAAAATATAAACAGCACATTTTCCAGATACGAGTAAAATTGATTTTTGTTTTCTTCGACCGCCTTGTATGAAAACTGATAGACATGAATTAGGCTTAGGGCTTCTAGCCAGCTTTGGGATGCAATTTTGGATTATTTTCTCTCTTTTTTCAATTATATGCTCAAAATATGAACTTATTATCTATTTTGTCTCCGGCCACATCATGCAATTGCAGGTGATGGTTGAAAGCTCAGCTAGAGGTCGTATTGACCATTTTTCCTTCCAGCGTGATTGACCGTACTGCGTCTATGTATTTGTGCATGAGTTAAATAGCAGAATAATAGTGCAGGTAGAGCACGATCGAGCTCATGCATCGCTAAAAGTTTTCACATCTTGTGGGAAGTCATTTTCAAGCTACTCAAATTTAAGCAACTCACGTACTTTCTAGTGCTGATCGCAAATTGTAAATAATATTTCAAGCATGTCTACAATAAAATATTGCTGAAGGTCACACCAATTCTGGAGCAATAACCCCAGTAAGGAAGATACATATTCCAAGGTAATATAACAAAGTAAGTTATCATAACGTAATCACTGTATTTATTTATTTTCAGTCATTTCTTTAATATTATATCAGAAACCCTCTCATATTTTTACACATCAGACGGGAAGCAGCGTCTAAAAAGGAAAAAACTGGACGGACTAGAATCGAGCTGTTTCGGAGAGATTTGGAGGCAGGCTGGACTAATGTATGCGGGGACTCTATCAGAAAAGCGATCAGAGGAGAAGAATGCTGTTCTCGCTCGTCAGGTGACAGTCTTTTTTGTTTAGGCCATTCCTGCAACTCCAAATCGTTTAAAAGTTTGGCATGTGATGTTTTGTCAACGCCTGCAATGTTTTACGACTCCGATATTCGCTTTGGTGCTATTAGTTTCTTGAATGAATTGACTAAGGGTTGCCAAAAACAACATTTCAAGCTTGGAGAAGATCGGATCCTGACAGCAGTTGTTTTGAACGTCTCTCAATTCTCCGAGGTCCGCACATTGCGACTGGAGGCACTAATGCCGGCTTAATGTGTTGCAGAACTGTTGACGACAATGCCTGTTTGTTTGCACGAAACTTGAAATTGCCAAGAAGATTGACTTCCCAGGATAAGACTAGGTCAGCAAATACACGATTGAAGAAGATAATATTGCTCTCTCAGGAGACGTAACAGCTAATAGTGTAAGAGATCTAGCTGACCTGGGAATCTTAGCCCTTCTGAAAACTTGTAGCAATTAAAACCCAAAATTCAGAAAATTGACAAATGATTTCTTTCGATTTGAAAAGAATTAGATGACTCTGATGGGTCGCTGTGCCTTATATATTAGATAAACTTCGTGGAAGCAAGCCTCTTGCATAGCAAATAGTAGCCTTATATCAACAGGATTTCATTATTTGAATCCTACATTGTTATTAGCTTTTGAAGTGTCAGTTTTTTTTGTTTTGTTTTTCAATAATGTAATACTAAATTTGATGTCAGGTTCAAACGTAAGATGTCTACATTTTGGCTCCTCGAAAATGTACTGTTACTATCGTCGCATTTTGAATCGTTCACATCCTCATTATTTCGGAAGAGTACATAGACTCGAGTACCTAGAACAAAAATTGTGAGCACAAGTTAAATATCACGTACAACATACGCGGCATATGTCGAGGAGACCCCCTGTACGAGGACCACTTGTGCATCTCAGACGGCCGTAAGGTGCCTCAAAAGTCGGTGCAGAGGTATATATATATATGGACAGCCGTCCTCAACGCACCTTGAGAAACTGCACAATATACTGTGAATACTGTGTCCCTCCATAGCCAAGTGATGCCTAATGTTTTCTTCGACATAATCACTCTATCAACTGTAAAAATTGTAAGCTTATATACCTTCAGAATGTCATCAAAAGCGACATCTTAGCTAGTTTTGCTCCATGTTTTTCTCCCCCGAAAGAATCTGAATTTTTTTGCCTATCTTCAGTCTTATGACAACACCCACAACGGTAACTTTTTTACCTGCTGTATCCCTAATCTGATATATTGTAGCTGAGGGTTGAGAAAATATGATAAGCCTCGCTGCCTTGAAGCTGAACTAACTTGCGTGCTTTTTCCTTTGGACCCGAACCAGCGACGCTCGTCAGCAGTTCGCTGCACATCGAGTTGAACGAAAACTGCTGCGCAGCTCCCGTAGAGTTGCCGAAGTTCTGATGTGCCTTGGAATTTGAGGCTGCTATTTCGTGCGCAAATTACAGTAACCAAACAACAATATTTGATGATTTTTGTTGAAACTTGGTGGAGAAATTTATCAACTTGTTTAATTTCTACCGCCATCGGCGAGTCTTGGATAAACTTACGAATAAAAGTATGAAGTTCTAAAGCTGAGCAATGTCGAACGGGCGTTTCGTTCATTATTAAAAAGGTAAAGATTTCTCTCATCACATTGTGCAAAACGACTGCAACTCAGAATAAATGCGCAGCGCTATATATTGGACTGGAAATAATGCGAGTAAGAGGGGGTGGCAAGATGTGTGTAATAAATTGAACAGTATTTCAACACAAATAACAAACATATTTTCCACATAATTTTCCAGTACATATAATCTTGCATCTTTTACGTCTCTTACTACTGGGTGCTTCCCTCGTCTAGTTTTGTTTTATCCTCAATTTCCGTTCTTATTTCATCACAGAATTGTTCGCCCAATGTCTATTGAGCTTAATTTTATCTTCCAATTCTAATATCTATTAATATTCCATCTAATCTAGTAAGTACATAAATATTATACTTTGACTCCACGCACTGTTTTAATTCTCGTCTCAATTCCGAGCGCGTCTCTTCACTAAATAATGACGAGACGCGCTCTAAATAGTCCCTCGTGTCTAAATTGAGCTTAATTTAATCTTCTTTCTCTAATTTTGCCTTCTACTCCGTGCTTCCCACGTCTAGCTCTGTTTTATTTCGTCACAGTTCCATGCGGATCTTTCCTCCGAGTATTTACCTGGAGCCTCTTGACCTTCTCTTCTGCCGGTCGGGAGAGGGAAGCTGCAGAGAATTCTTGCTTCTGTGCACAGTTCTGACAAATTTGTGGCAATCTGGAAAACAAACGAAGAAAATAAACGATCGTTTGTTATGAAATAAGTCGTTCACATACATCACATGTTTCAAGTATGGTTTTATAATGGTTGTACAAGTACAACGTGATAATGTTTTGTAGATTCGTTTTTGCCTTTACGTTTTTACTGCAGATTCAAGGCTTAGCTATAGTTTTATTTTAGTTTCAAACCAAAGCAAAAAACTCAGATGGTTTGGACTTACGTTCTGCCCCAGCCAAACAAATGTTTCGCTTTCTGAAAAGATAGGAATTCTAGTCCAGAATTTCAAAACTACGAGTATGTCTTGCTGAAAACGGTATCGAACTCCGCATCTTTTTTCCTTCCGTCGGTCGAATTTCAATCGTTTTTTATTCTGAAATAAGAATAATTTATCAGATCAAAATGATGACACTACGACACATGAAATTCGAACTTAACTCACACCCCCAATAACGTTCGCGAGGAAGCAAGCAAGATCCCCAGTTTTGGCTGAGAAACGCAGGCCACTCAGCCCAACCTCACGAACAATTCGCTGACGCCGCAAATGCAGCTCCGGCCTTCCCCGCTCCTGAAGAACTATTATGATTGCTTCAAGCTCCAGCAACCTTGGGAAAATTCCTCGAGTTTGTGTTAGAATCCATCTCGAAAAACGAGCACGTTTCCGAGACCTAATTGGAATTTGGATTCTTCAAGAATGGGCTGTGGCGTTGCCGTCAGGGCTGGTAACCGTCGCCGGGTCCAAAGTCAGATCGACGTCACCTGTTCTTGCTCCACGGCAGCAATCCTCGCTGTAGTTTAGCAAAACGAGCAGTTTCCTAGCATATAGGAAATGTCGAGGATCTTTTTTCAAACTAGTTGACTCTGATTTGAGTAATTTTTTTTCAATAAATTGAAAGCCATTGCATAACGTTACGTTACTTCCACATGGATATTAGGCATCGAAAACACAGTGATGTACATTACAAACAGATTTTGCTGAAATTCGTACACAGTAATATTTATGTGCCCACACGCGCGTCTACATATATATATTATGTGTTCACTTACATACATATACAGCTATATAAGCTCCACGGACAAAATAGATTAGTCACCTGTTACTAATATAGTGTAGGACCTCTATGAGCACGAATAATGGCGGCAATTCTGCGCTGTATTGGGTCTACAAGTGTCCTAAAATCTAATCGATTTTAAGCCACTCGTGTATCGACTGATCTTGTAGTGTGGCCACAGTACGTAGAGATTTTCTTGACGTCTAACTTGTCGTTTTAGGTGGTCCCATAAATTTTTTATTGGGCTCATGTCTGGAGACTTAGCTGGTCAATCTAAATACCTGACATATCCTGTATGACTGCCGTACCAATGAATGACAAATCAAGTCCGATGCACCCTTCAGTTGGCATCTGGAAAGATAGGTGAAGCAACATTCTTTTCTTCATTCAGATATTGTACAAATGGCAAAACTTTTTTATCTAGAGCTCAATGTAGCCACGCTGGTTCAGTTTAACGAATACATCAACTAAAGGACCCACTTCTGGGTAGTTGAAACAGCCTCAGAGAATAACAGACTTCCTCCTTGCATAGCTCTTTGTACACAGGCTTCGTTGAAAGCTTCATGAGGGCATGGATGAACGCGACGGCGGGCATCATTGCAACAGACAGAATCGTGATTCATCTGACCATATGACTCTTCTCTATTTTCTATAGTCCAATGTACGTGCGATTTACCCCGGTTTAACATTTGACTGCGATTTTCCACGAAGGAAATATTTTATGACGACAAAAATTTCTGCTGTGAGTTTGAAATTGAAGGATTTTGTTTTCACTAATTTGGTTATCCCATTCATTTTTTTCCTAATCTAAACTAGCTTATTGGAGTAATGAACACAAATTTTATGAAAACTTGAAAATTTGTATTCATACATGTTAGTGCTTTCGATACGTTAGGTTAGGTTAGATGATCGCGTGTACCATACACGGCGAACATCAAAGTCAAAGTGTTAAACGAGTGAACTTGTGGGCAGGAGTTAACATCGGCCGTTTACGGCTAGAGAAGGGCCATCATTGAAGTTTCGCAGTAGTTCCATCATCGATGTCAAACGATTCCAATGAACAATTCGAGGCACACGGCGGCAGTCCCTATCAATTAGAATTTTCTTCCGACCACTACTATGCCTTTAATTGCCGTACGTACCGGATTGTTACCACTACTATGCCTTTAATTGCCGTACGTACCGCATTGTTTCCATTGCTGGTAAATGCGCATCACAATGCAGTGAATTCCGCTACTTCCATCACTGGGTGTTCCGTGGCTAATCAAGTACAGTAGCCTCTTTTTGCTATTCAGAGACGTCTTGATTTCTATCCATCTTTGTGGAGTAACAAAGAAACAAGTCTATACTTTACTAGCTCTGAAGGAAAATGGATGTATGTTCAGTGCTTGTATATAACCTAGACTTCGGTCACACCTTTGAAAACCAATTTAAGAACGTAGAAAAAAGTGGATCTCGAAAATCAATAGGTGACTAATTTCTTGTTCGGGGAGTATATTTTACAAACAATAGAGTAAAATAAAGAATAAGTAAATTTCGTTCTTATTCTTACATTTCAAATTAATTAGTGCTACAGTTCTTCGGTAATGTATCCAGTGTTACTGAAATGCTCCATGTGCTTCCTAAGCTTCGCCCGTAACAGTTCCAGAACTTGCAAGCCCTGATGTGCGATCGCGCGTCGCTAACCCTCCCTCAGGAGCTCATAAAGGGATTTGCCGACGCTTTCTTTCGTTCAGTATCGCAAAATTGTGAATGGATCCGAGAATGATTTATCACCCAACACTTGAATTATCTTTGCACTCTCAGAAATGAGAATGAATCGATTTGGGGACCCGATATTCAAAGAATTTTCAATCCGAGGATATGGCCCGCATATTAAACGGAATTATCTGATGTAATTCTATCAGGCCGTCCATTCTGCTCCAAGAAAGCGCCTATTGAGATTTGGTGAGCGTAATGGCCTCACAGCCGAAAGGGCCAGGGTTCGAGCCTCGTCTCAGGTGGGGCTTTTCACTCGACTGCGGAGTACTTCCCTTGGAGAAGGAAGTTTAAACCACACATTCCTCACATCCCCCCCCACGCCTGTAGTTGTAAGGAATTTAAAACCCAACGGTAAAACGTGTTGGAATAAATAAAGGTTCTTATTGTGGGGCTCCCTATGTAGTGGTCCCAGTGTAAGTACGGAGCTGATGAAAGCATATTAATAGTTACAATTCCTTTTGGGAAATAAATTATTTGTCTCATCTTAAGACTGGCTTCGCTAGTCGGTAAGTGCAAATATATTTGCAGGAAAGTTTTAGCGAAAACTACATATCCAAATATCCACAGAAAAAACTTAATGGCATGACCTAAACTTTTCTGAGGACGGCAAAACCAACAGGTAATTTTCTTCACATGTGTCTGCCATGGGACCTTTGGATGTTCGAATTCCCATTTACTCACTATTACGCAGTGTTTTCCATTGAATCGTTCAGCGCTTTCCAGATTCGTTAACATTTCTCGGGATCTACAATTCAACCTTTTCTGGTGTTCGTGTTCAGTACGTACTAGATTCGCATTCACATTCAGCCTTCACCACAACTCTTACCAGTACTTACCACTACCGATGGTGTTCACATTCAGCACTCACCAGATTCGTTATCGTTTCTCGGGATCTACAGTTCAACCTCTTCTGGTGTTCACGTTTCTTCGACGCTGGGAAGACGTTCCTGGTAATATTAAAGGGAGGCTCGGGTGCCGATCTTCAATGACACAGATTACCCTACCATTAAGCTTCGCAAATGAACTTCAATTCCTGTGCTTTCCTTTCCTCGTGGCTCTTCATGCTCAGAATATCCTCGCCCGTTCCCTGAAATTTCGCCATACCGAAGGCCTCAGTATGAACGCCTGCCAAATTTGCAGTCATTTGCTGGCCCGATAGAGATGCAATCGCGGCAGAGGCGCCTGCTGAAGTGCATGTCACAGTCTCTGTCAAGCTGTGCTCGACACTTCCTTTTCCAACAGAGATTGGCATCGACCCAATTTCTAGTGCCTTGAGTCTGAACTGTCGGTAAAGGCGACCGATACTTCGTCCGAATTCAAAGAATTCTCTTTTTAACTGAACTCGATCTACTCGTGAGAAAGTTGGATTGGCTCGGGCAGGACGAAATATATTTTAGAATGAGGGATCTTGATATGTTTTAGTAGTTTGATTCAAGATTACGAAAAGTAGTCTCATTAATGAGAGCAAATATTAATGATAATTGTATTTATTGTAATTTTGCTTGTTAAATTCAAGTGGAATTTAATTCTGTGCATTCCAGTGCCACTACTGAACTCAATCTTTGGTTAATAGCTGGTGAAATATTCTGCTTTTTTTATTTGCTGTTTTTTTTGCTCTATACTTCAACTGCTAACCAATAATGCTAAAATATTTAACAAACTTTTATTACTCTTTACTTAACTAAAAACGTTGTTAACTTGGTGGTGCTGCTGCTTCTCATTCCCTACTTTTCCATTTTCATTAATTAACTGTTAAAGGAAAGAGAATCTGGTAGGTAAATTTCTCGTATGCCTCTCTGATTTTGTTCCGTTTTATTTGTTGAAAATTTTAGCAGGGCAACTGCGTCATCTCACTCATGTTACAAAAGAATCAATCATTTTATTTCGCTCTTTTTCCCAGAATACTCGCTTCTCCTTGGAAGACTTTCAGCTTACGTTCAACGATTGGAGTACTCAAGGGGAACATCTGTCTCGACTGTAGTTTCGCTTGGTTTTATTACACATTTACATTTTCTCTCTTAGAGAACCCCGGGACTTTCTTCGAACACAAGGCAAGGGACTGGAATATTGAGGATCTGACACTTAACTGACGCTGGTCATCAAAACTGGTCACTAAAACTATGACACTTAAAGTCACGTATAAACATCATTGTTAAGTTACGAATAAAATTGGAGAATTATTAATTCGTTCACTACTAAAAGGATTTAATTTCCGTTATTTGGCCCGGAAGAAGGGGTTTTGGCGTCTTTGTAAAGTTGAGACACTCGTTCTCTCACGGTAACTCTCATTTCATTACTTGAAAATAATCTTCAGTTTTGTACCGTAGAGATGCATCCGGCGAATGGAGCTTGTCATCAATGAAGTTAACAGATGTCATTAAGCCTAATCAGGAAAAAATTAAGGTGAAACGAAAAGTATGTTGATGTGCATTTCATAGACGCAGGCTTGGAACACTCGCAACGCTACTGACCTTATTGATTTTGAAAAAAAAAATTCGTTTGCTAACTACATCTACCCTGCGAAGATAATGAAAGGGAAGAAAAATAGACCCAAAGATTAAAACAAACATAGTATAGATAATAGCAAAAAACAGCCGAGAAAACGACTCATGTGAACAGCCCAAACGCTAAGCGTTCATACTCAGGAAAACGAGGCCATCTCTCAAAAAAACACTCGAGAGCTTCTAAAAAATAGTCAGGCTTCTGGGGGCAACGAAGATTTCCCCATAGAAACTTGTGCTGTCGTCGGGAAATACGCATTGTGGGGAGCTCTCAAAGGGCCTCAGCAGGAGACCGAGCCCATGGGAGGGCTCTCACAGAGCCTCATAGAGCTCGCTTCAGATGCAGCGCTGGTTGCGGCTCTTCCGCTCCAGCGGGGCCCTGCGTTAATGTGTCTTTAATTGAATACATCAGACTTGTGTCTCGACTGCTTTATTCGACTTTGACTCTCAAAGCGTGAGTGTATGTTTTTAGGAACGCCCTTTTTATATACGTGTATCGCTTCGATTATTAGCACTGAGAAGTCTTACTCCCAGTAACGATTCAATTCGCCATAGCATTTCCGCTGCCTCAGCCCTTTTTTCAGAGCTACGAGTGTTTTAGATCCTTAGCGGGGCTTTCTGTAATCGCGAAATCTCTAAGCTTCAAGAAGCAGCGTTTCTCCTGAGAGCCTGAAGTATAAGATGAGAAGTCGTCAGGTAGTTACCCTATTATGGAGGTATGTCGGATCACTCATTGGTAAAATGAAGAGTATTTGAGAGAAATTTTCAGGAACCAGATGAACTGTTCTGACGAACTCTTCGACTAAAAATAATAAAATACATTTTCTTTTTTTCGTTCACTTTTTCTTTTTTTGTACAATTTCATACGTAAATAACTAGTAATAATCAATAGATACTCGTCTGACACAACTTTGTATTCCACGGTGGTGAGAAAATTCTGTAGTTCTTTTATATTGAATCACAAGCAATTCAATTTATTGGCGAGCACTATGACGAAGAACGCATAACAGTACATCAAAAAATTAAGAGAAAGTCATATAACGATCAAATCCCAGTGGAAGCTAATTGCATACGTTAGTAAAGCTCCTTTTAAACTTCAATTTGAAAACGAAGGTGAAAAAACTTTGATATTCTTGAAAATAAGTTGCCATACTCTCAGAATTCATCAGGCTTTTGACCTGATCGTCCTTTGAAAATAAAAACATATCAAATTATAGGTTTGTTCTTCACAGTTTCCAGGTAACACCTGCTTATTTTACCTAATCATACCTGCACAGTGCTGTTGTCTGAGTCAAAACAAACCTAAAGATTGGCTTCAGGTTCGAATCTCGATGAGTGTGCGATGTTCGATCCCGGCGAGACTTACAGTATTGGCTCCCTGAGAGAGTTTTCTTAAGAATTACAGACGCTGTGTCTCTAGCATTTTGTTAATACCTCTCACACATACAGTATGTGTTAATACCTCTCACAGATACTGCATGTGATGCGCTCAAGGTTTCATTCTTTATACAATTGAGAATCTATGGCTTGAACATATCCTTAAATTGAAGAACCTTTCTCTGAGTTATTTTATATGACCTAAATGGGTGTAAAGTACAAACCCATATGGAGGGGCCGCCAAGTTTATTCCATTTACCACATTATTGTTTTCTGGAAGGCTTGAAGGCATCCAGGGAGACTTCAGCTACAGTCAGCTTTTGGGAGTAGGAACCAAAAAAGCAACTTTGAAAATTAAAGCTGCCGTGCTCCTCGCCGTGGCCATCCAGATACCGGGAGAGCCAGCTTCCGTGACGAAGAGCGTGTGCCATCGTCGCATTTTCTCCATTAAATCGCATGATGAATGTGGGAAGTTGCACCCTCCGTATTCTGTGCCCTGTCAGCCTGGCAGAAGCCCGCATCACTAGAGCTGAAGGGGCGCTACTGGGTCGATGGAACAGAGCAACATGGCGGCTATTTGGACTTGGTCCATATTTGCCGCGCGGCCAACTTGCGCTGGCATAGCTCACTAAAAACCTTCAGTTAAACCTACGAACAGAACTAAAACCGGTGTATGGGAAACTAAATTGATCGTCAATAAGGTTTTACAAGTGTTTTCTTCTCCTTTTTCCGTGCGTTTACAGCGGCATCTCAAGAAGCCTAATCCAAATTTTAAAATTTCAAGAAGACCAATTTAATTAAAATAGTGTCGTAAAAATTATACACAGTTATGTGATTTAACCCATCTCTTTTCGAATAGTGTTGAAATGTACATGTTAATAAAGATTCTTAGAGAAACACTTTAAGAGCAACGATATCAAAACAGTTTGATAAAACGTACAAAATTGTTTGAATTGTTCACTACCTTCCTAACAGAGCTTCTTTTCAAAATTTCCTTGAAAATATTAAGAATTTTTCTCTATCGTAAAATATCAGTATGCCAATATACTCGATTTTTTGAAATTCTTTGTGCGTCTGCATATTTTTACCTTCGTTGTAGCGTTATTAGCTATTTCCTCTCGGAGTTCGAAGGCGAGAGAAACTTAATTTTAGCCCAGAACATCGGGCGACGTCCAGTAGCTTCCGCTCGGTTGTATTGCCTTCATCTTTTCTGGAACTTTGCTTCCTTCCATCGCTCATTTCTTTGCTTAAGTTGCAGGGGTTGAGTTTTCTTAAGTTTCCTCTTCTAGCAAACCATACGATGGCTTACAGGTAATTTTCACGACTTTTACCTCAAATTATTTCCCGTAATACATTTGCTTATAATCTTAAAACGTGTCGCAAACCCAAGCGCACGGCATGGAGCAAAGAAATTTCAGAAGATCAAGTCCGATTTCTTCCGCTCGCAACTGAGTCTGAAAATTAGGCTCTGAATGAACTCTGTTTCTGAGTTTTGTTCCCATCTCATAAATGAGCCGTGTCATGTGTTCCCTCGTTATGTTCCCATCTCATAAATAAGCCGCATCATGTGTTCCCTCGTAATGTTCCCATCTCATAAATGAGCCGCATCATGTGTTCTCATGTTATGTTCCCATCTCATAAATGAGCCGCATCATGAGTTCTCATGTTTTGTTCCCATCTCATAAATGAGCCGCATCATGCGTTCCCATGTTATGTTCCCATCTCATAAATGAGCCGCATTATGTGTGCCCTTGTTATGAGCTTTAATTAGCACTAAAATTTAAGTAGCCATATATTGCTGATTTAAAAATCATAGACATTTTATACATTTGATCAAGAGCATTTTTCACGGATTGCAAATCGATTGTAGAGGTGAGAAAGTAGAAAAGTGTAAGAAACAATCTTATTTGAGCATTTCATTTCAAACTACAGGTTTATCGTTAACAAGGAAGCAGGAAGACGGGTAATGGGAACAATGAAAACCGGTTTAGCCTGTCCGAGATTCCTTTTACGCAATTTTCACTGTTTCCTCTACCTCGTTTTACTGATTCGTTGATGATAACGAGCTTACAAAGCTTTAAACGCTTTAATGAATATTATTGTGAAATTTGTGTTAATATTATGAAAATGTTCTATTTCACTTCTCTCTCCCCTTTAATGATCATTTTATCATTTTTTACCTTAAAAAACACACTCCTTGTTGAGATAAATTTTAAAAAATAAGGTTTTTAGAGTAAAATTATGTCCATTTCATAACCACGTTTGAAGCGTCTACGTGCTCGGACGTCAGTTCCCCCCTCCTGCTGCCACGAACTTTGTTTTATTTCAGGCGAGGCTGTCGCAGATAAGTGTGGATAAGTTTAGAAGGGCTCGATATTACTAGACCACTCGTGCAGCCGGGCCTGCGTGCCAGCTTAAATGCGCCCGCGATACGAGCTCGATTTCCTGGCGGGAAATATATCCTTCGTTTCGACTCGATCGAGCGTCAAACTTTATTTCTTTAGCGTTTAGAATAGAAAATAGCGACCGGAACGAACAAAGTAGTCCACAATTGCACTAAGCCTATCCTCATTGACGTCTATTGTTATTTTCCATGCTCTTTACAGATATTTGTCAATCCGCGAAGTGAGAAGTTTTGAAAGATTTTCCTACGTTGTCGAGTTCTTCTAATTCTACTCTGCTTTCGAAAGTGAGAGTAAAATTTTAAGTGAAGCTTGATAAAATAACGATCATTTTACGCCACTGTAACGATTCAGTTTTGTCTAAATATGAAATAGGAACGCGTGCTTGACAATGAGCCACATTCATTTCTAATGGATATTGTATGTTTTTCTGTCTTCAAATGATGTCGTATGTTCTGCATGGTAATTGATTTTGTATTAGAACTGATATCGTATGTTTCCCTGCGCTCGGCAGTTAGCCTGAATTTCTGTCGCTACGCCTTCAAGCCAAAAAATGCGTGACATATTCAACGGAACATTTTTCCTTATTTGGTACACTTTTATTCGTGCATTTGAGTTGCAGTATTGCAAAGAACTTTCTTCATAACATCGCTGTGAATGCGGTGTGACGCCAAGACGAGAGCTGATACTGAGAGCGCGCTTCGGAACTACTGCTGCTCCAAGATACTTTTGGTCACTTGAATGCTTTAGCTGTAATGGACTCTACTCGTACGTCCATTTTCAAATATATGTAAATCTGAAAACTTTGTGCTACAGTTTGCTCATGGGAATTTGCATACTTTACTGTAGAATAAACTCACATTTTTCCGTCGATGAATATGTTTGGTGCGTAATTTGGAAGTAGAACCTTCACTCCTGGCCACCTCTTCGTTTGAGCTTGGCAGTGAATTGTATAAATGACTGTGTTGACTTATCTAGACTCGTTCTAGAATAAGCTTCAACATCCTTAAGAAACATCACTCCATGGACCTGGCGCAGCAGTGACCGGCTCAAATCCGCACATCCGTGCATCAGAGTTTCAATTTGAGGACGTTTCATTCACCTCAACATTTTTGCTGGCTCTACTCCAGCGCCGCATAAACGGTTTTCAGAAAAAAACAGTAACCCTTGAAATTTTCCGACTTGAATAACAAGATTTGCTCGCAATTTGTTTGTCTGGCTCGAGTCACGCCGCTTGTAATGCATCTCGCCACGACGCCCACCGCTCTCCAGTCTGTAGAAGCTGGAACGGAGAAAATTGACTCGACTTACTACAATAAAAATTCAAACGGGTTATTTCAAAACCACGCTCGCGTTAGTTGTTATTATTTCCACTTGATTGTATTGTTTATTATTTACTTGGTATTTCCTGATGATTTACGTACACTAGGTGGGCTCCACGGCGTACTGTTAGCGGGCTGGCCTCGTAACCGAGAGGACCCTGGTTCAAATCTCGGCTCAGTCGAAGGCATTTTCACGTAAGCAGGGAGTACTTCCCTTGGAAAAGGAAGTTTAAACCACACGTTCCTCACATTCCTCACCACGCCAGTAGTTGTAAGGCATTGAAAACCCAGCGGTAAAACGTGTTGGAATTAATGAAGGTTCTATATTTGATCAGATGATCGTCTTTTTACTGGTCAAACAGTAGATATTTTGGAAACTTTTGGACCTGTATTTTTTCCCCTGCTTTCCAATGAATAAGTATTTACGTATGTAAAATATCTCTCCTTGAAATGAGTAAAATTTTGAATGAACTTGGCGGCTAAATTTTCTTTTGACAATTGGATGCGCGTCTGCGAAAGATAAACTTTTACACTTGAAAGATGTTCCTTTCTTTCTTAATGGTTGTTTTCTTTCAAGAATTTAATTAATTGGGAAAAAGTCACCCTCAACAAAGTATGCGCATTTATTAATGTATATTGATCAATTTTTCGAGTATAAGAGCGAAGTTTTCGTGTATTCTGAATCTGCCGTGAAACAATAAGGACTTTCGTTACCAGTACGCCCCTCCGTGCGGTGCGTATTAACACTGCGATTTATACGCTTTGTTAATTTCGTTAGCTACTATGTCAGCTACTATTCCGTTAGCTACTATGTCAGTACGCAGTGTTCGGCCTCTGGCCACTCTCATGATCGATAGCGGTCTTTGTGATTGTATGTTGTGTACATTTTTCTCACTGACCCACCCACAATTAGGTCAACAAGATATATTTACCATGACTGTTTTATTGACTTTTCAGTCACCTGGTACATATCAAGAGCGTCTCGGGTAGTTTATAATAGTCTATTAGAGCGTATTTGTCAATTAACTTGGATTCATAAAATATATACTGAAACACCAGTAGATACGAATTAATGCCCGTATAAAGTAATCTACTTGGTAATTCAATTTTTGCGACTTAAAATCGTACGTTTTTACTCCCACTGAACTAAAAGATCTTCGCTTGGATGCACAAATCGTCACAGCAAATGCCATCTCGAAAGGGTGAAAATGACTTTCTTATAACATTTCTCTGGGAGGACTTTACCTACAAAAACGGCATTTCCCTGCAGTCCTCGAAGTCTCATGGTTTCTCGATGCCATACTTCATCTCCGTCCTCCCAGCTGGCAGCTCGTGGTTGCCGTTCTATTCGTTGGTGCCATTTTGCTGGCCCCGGCCTCGTTAACGAGAGCGATGTGGCCAATGATCACAGCCACATGGCTCATCAGGGGGCCTGCGTGTGGCGGTCACCCTGCCTGCACCGAGAAGGTAGAGGACAGCCATGCACTCGTGTCAGCGAACATTGGAGGGCAAGTGTGAGACAAAATACGCAGCAAAGTGTCAGGAAAATGTCTCGGAAACTTGGTGCTTGCGTTTGAACTGCCTAAGATCATCTGAAGCAAAGTTGCAAGGGGAAAAAGGCTCGCAAAAAAAACATTCAGTACACTTCAAAATGTCGAGAGTTTTTTTTTATTTTCAGGCAACTCATGCGGGACCCCTTGTCGAGCTCTTTTACTTTGCGAATTTTTCATCTTTTTATCTTCAAAACTTGCATCTTCAGATTTTTGGAACAACCTTCTTGCCGTCCTATCCCTTGTGGCGCCTTCTGCTCTTGCTCTAAGTATTGATATTCGCTGACGTTTGTGACCAAAATTAAACCTATGCTAGGAGAATGAACGAAAGTTTCTTTTTTACAAATTGAATTTAATTGAATATCACACTTGTTAAGTACGTTGAATTTTACCTTAAATATAATGAAAATACCACAATGCAATCATATTTTAATACAGAATTCCTGAAAAAAAACCTGATCCAATTCATATTTTTTAATTTATTCTTCTTTATTTCAAACTAAACGTACATTTTTCAGCCTCCTTTGAGATCAGTTCAAAGAGTTGCATAAGCGTCGTACTTGCTCATCTGAGAATTTTCAAAATTCGATTTTTGAGAGCTAGCAGGAATGTGGGAACCCAAATGTGTCCCTCAAGTTCGACAACCGCATCAAATTTGTGCCCTGCGTGTCAAAAAACTCTTGCTAGAGTTAAATTTTTCATTGGGTGTCTATAACGTATCGTATCATTCGTTTAAGATGTTCATAAGGAAGAACTTCAACTTATTCTGTTGCTGCTAGGTTTTACAATATTTAATTGCGCGATATGTAAGCTTTGATAAATGCTTAATGAATAGCGATGATGTAAAAACATTTTTTGTGAGACTCGGTATTGCGTCATCTGACCGGAACTGTGGAGACCCAGACCGCCGCTAGTGGCGCTGACGACGCAACCCCTCCATACCATCACACCATTAACGCCCCTCTGGTGTCCCAGTGTCCCATTCCACCTCCAATTACAGAGTTCTTCCCTCAGCTTCAGGGGTCTCACCTTACACGCATTCAGTCATCTTCTCCGGATGACAATGCGTGAAGGAAACTCCATGTCGATTTCTCGACAGAATTTTAAATGAAATAACATTTTTACCTTGATATTCCACAACAGATTACTTTTTTCTTTAAAAATAATTTTATGTTTATTAGATTTTAGTCTGGGTGAGAATTCTACGCAGTATTTCCCTACATGAAACCCCTCGACAATCAACGTGCACAAATTCATCTAATATGAAATTTAACGTATTTACGCCGCCTGGTTTCTTTAGAGCGCACTAACTCTGCACCTAGTTTTATTACGACGGCCTGAGTTCCAAGTGGCAGAGCTGCTACCCTCTTCTGCAAGTTTTGAAACCGTTTGTACGCAGCGCCACCGGTGTCGGCGACTCACACTGAGCTGATACCTACATCGAGTTGTGCGTTAAACACAGCAGAAAAAACACAGCGACTACTGCTGCGCGCAGAGCTGAATAAAATCCATGTACAGGGTGGACCATAAGTAAGGTATCCTTTCTCTAAAACAACCAATAAATCGGCGAATGGTAAAGAAAGCAAGATAAATTAATATAAAAAAGGAAACGCTACAAATTTTTTAGTGTATCAGTAATACCAACATTAGTAAGAGTTCCTTACTTGTGCCCCACCCTGAACATGCTTATTTCCAAGAGCTGCAGCCCGTCAAGAAGCTGGTCTTTACACCCACTACTCAATGAGACGTTAATGGTGAGAGGCTGAGGTGCGAGCTTTGTGAAACTCGCGCGTGCTACAATGGCTTATGAACTCGCTTGACTTTGCGACTCAAAAATTCACTGTATTCTGCTTCTTTTTCTGTGCTTCAAACTGGGGCTTCAAACTGGCTTTGTTGAACGTCATCTTAATCGTGAGAAAATAGAGCCCTCGTTTCGCACATAGCTTAACATTCAAGGTAAATTCAGCGCCTTAGTTTGCATACTTGCCGCATCACTGAGCCAACCTTGCATTTGTATGCTAATGAGCGGCACCGTTCTGCTGCTGCCTAAATCTGAGAGTCTCCTGTCCTGTGGAAGAGATTCCAGGCTGCGCACCGTCCCTCCTATTAGGCCTGGAGCCTCTCACTTCTCAGGGACATCGACTGGGGAGAGAAATGTAGCTGCAAAGTAAACTATCGAGTTGTTTATTGTATTGTCCGTGTAGAAGACTTCCCCTTCAAAAAATAAATGTTTATAATACTCATAAATTGAGTTTTTACGTGCATGAAGTGGAAGCATCTACGAACTGCTGCGATGCTCCTACGCCCTCTGATGCTCCAGTCACTTCAGTATATTTAAGTTTTGATGAAATCACTTAATGTGTGTAGATATTTTTTCACATACTTCATGCATACTAAATTTAAATGCGTTAGTTAATGAGTGCGAGAAATGTCTGCAAAATATGAGTGATTATTTTCTCATTCATTAGAAACTCTTCATCAACAACGAAGGCCATGTTTACACTGGCTGTAAGTTTGAAATGTAATGGACACCTACGTCGATAGAATGTTTCATTCAATATGGTATAAAAATAATCTAAAATTACTGCTATCTTTGCACTATCAATTTGTAACATTAGAATTTCCGAGTTTTCCGACGTTACAGTGTCAGTGTTCCAATTGGTGGAATTTTCGGACATTACAGTGTCAGTCTTCAGTCTTTCACTTGGTAAAATTTCAAGGAAAAACGTGCAGTGACTGTAGAGTTTTGTTATGGCGGTCTACTTTGATTGCCCTCAATTCTAAACAAAAGTTTAATTCATGGATCAGATCTTGTCACACCTTCTAATAAGAATAACGGAAGTTCAATAAGCAACATTTGAACGGCAAATAACATTGTACCGATGTCGAGATCTGTAAAGACTTTCGTAGATGACATGGTGATCCTGGAATATTGTTGACCATTCGCACCAAATATATCCGGCCTGAAAAGTTGTAACAAGTTCTAACAGCAAAGTTAGAAAAAACATTAGTGAAGTTGAGGCCTGCTTTTACATAGCAAGATGTTCCATTTGTTTTTGTTCAGTTCTTATTTCATGTAAGAATTATTATCTTTAATCTTTCTTAAACAATTTAAATAAATAAAATTTCTTAAGTTTCATTTCAGATGATGAACGATAGTTTTATGAAAGTCTGTCAGCAAGCTGGTCAAACTCATCCTAGTAAATCTAATAAAAACACAAATAATTTTTACTAGATCTTTATCATTAATATTTTCCAAGGTTTAAACTCAGCGAATGAAATACATTTAGTCCCAAAAATGTCAAATGAACGCACAATGTCATCTCGTCAGGTCCGTTTTTCCTACAGAGTAATTCAGCTTTGCCTTTCTTTATGTATTGCAACAAAACTGGACGTCGTGCGTACACTAATCACAAACGCAAGTGAACTGAAATTTATTCGTCCTTACATATTTCCAGTATCGAATTAGTACTCGTAGGATCCTCTTTTACCTAACTCTTAAATATCGTCCGCTTGCTCTAGATTTATCACTTTTTATGAGCAAGGCAATGCTCGTTGATTCTCTCACCATTTCCAGAAACTAATATCGAATGCAGATTGGATTTTTGGCATCGCTTCGAAAATATTTCCTGGCACGTGGAAGCAGTTTTCCGTTATATAGGTTTTACCTGTTGGATAATTTTTATCTTCTCCGTAGAACCAATCTATACACGGAATAAGTTTCAGTCTGGTTAATAGAATGGAAAGCTCATTCATTCACGACAGGCTTTCCCGGCAAATTTTTCCCCGAAGCAAGTCCTTCAAACGTAGCCGTGACCGTAATTCCTAAACTGAATACCCGGTTTCTGTTTTGTTATTGCACGAATTGGTCTGTTGCTCATCTGAAAATGTTCAAGATTTTTGAATTGCTTGAATAATTTCACAATGTTTAGGCACGTTTCCATCAGTTTTTGATATCCATAATTAAAAGGGCTGGTAGAAACATAGTTGTTCCGTAAAAGAGTGTGCTAAAATAATAGGTAGAGCTTGCCCGTATAATGGTAGCTATATATTCATTAGAACCGTATATTCTCGAGAATAATAGTAACTATATATTTATCATTATATTATACATTGGTAACTAATTGTTTACCATCATACTGTACAAGAACATCATAGAACAAGAATTCTTAAAGTAAAACATAGTGTACGTTGTGGGGATTAGTTCAGCATTTGCAGTGGTACTGAACTAGAAGTCGTTGAGGACAGCTCCGCGTTCGCGAATTGAAATGCTTTTAAATGTTTTCAAATCACAGATAAAGCAAGTCGAAGCAATGACCTTTCAATTTTCTTCTAATATTGGAAGGTTAGTTTCTCAAGCGTGACCCCTAATTTTACCACTACGAGATACCGCTAATTATGATTCAGTACATGAAGATATTTCTTTATGATCTGCTGAGCGAAGTCTGTGCCGTGGAATTTTTTATATCCGTTTTGCTCTGCACTCACTTCACTGGCATATCCGTAGAGGTAATGAAATGTATCACCGTAAAACCGTAGACTTTTTTCACGATTGTTTTTCTGTCTTATCCCTACGAACATCTTTTGAGCTTGCTCCTTCCCGGGAGGTTTTAAAACTTTCCTCATTATGCTCAGAACTGTTCGTCATACTGTGTCCGGTGGATTGGAAATTAGACGACCGACTGCAGCCATTATTGCGCCTGTTGTCGCGGTTCCAATGCAGGCATTATTGTCAAGTTTTCCGACCGACCCTGGCTGCTCATACATGACTTCGCTAAGAAAATCCCGGAGAGTTTCATTCACGGTCCGTTGTTTCGTTTCTCTTATCTTTTTTTGTAACTGAAGTTATTGAATTTATTTTGTTCCGGCTCACTTGTTATTGACAAAATCTTATTTAACGCCTTGTTCATCCGCTTATGATGCGGCCATTAATTTTACTTAGTTTTTCTCCTGTTTCTTGAGAACAAAGCCTCAACGATTAATTTCTTTTAAAAGAGATGTAAGTGAAAAATTATCATAAAAAAGAAGAAAATTAAATATCGATACCTCAACATTTTAAAGTGAACAAAAATGTACATATATGAATTTCTCCCTTTGTTCTCCAGGGCTGAGCTCCACTCCTAGCTTTGATTCATCACCAAAGGCACCGGTATTGATGAATTATTCAGAACCTCTCTATACTGTGGTCGGCTAAAGTAAGTTAGTTCACTTGCTTCAATTTATAACTTCAAAGCCTCCTAAAATTCGTCCGGCTGAGGCGAGGTTAAGTTACTGTAAAATTCTTCTTACACGCACATGTCCTCTACGAACGCCAGTCGAAGGAAAGCCGTGTGTGTCGTGTTCGCCAATAGTTTGCTAAGGGAGGGTAGTTGAAAATATGAACCAAGTTTTTTCATTTATTTACCCAAACTTTCGCACGCTGAAGCAGAGTGTATTTTCACAGGGACCAAAACGAAAATTAACCTTGGCTAAGTTATTGAAAAGCGTGGATATTTTCAACTATCCCTACAGATAAGATCTTGGACGTCCCCTATTCTAACAAATTAATTCAATCTATGTTGTGGGTTGTTTGTAGAGCTTCAAGAAATTTTTCTAGAGAAACTAAAATAAGTAATGAAGTTTATTGCAATTCGTATTCACATTGAGGATTGTTAAGAATTTACCAAGCATGCGTCAGGTTTGCTTTGTTTCAATCAACGAATGCCGTTTCAATCGAACAGAATAACCTAGGAATATTTTTTGTTCGTTTGTCTCTCTTCTGTTCAATCTCTATAAAGTTTTGATTTCACTCACTACAAATGGGTACTACAGTTCAACAAATGATTCTTTTCTTCTTCAAATCGATTAAGCCAATGGAGCGACTTTTCTGTCACTGATATGATACCCTACTTCCCAGTAGGTTGAACATTCACCTTCATATTCATTCTTATTAGCTTACGTATTTAACGAACGAATGAACAGACTGCGGTTTGATATAAAATGCTTCCACTTCTCAACTCGACTCAAATGTTTGAAGACGCTACCGCTAGTAAATTGTGATCGATTTCAATTTCTTGGCCTGGAGTGACGCAGCCGGGACTGGGATGTCAAAGAACTTGGAAGGCTGCACCACTCTGTGATATAACGAAGTAATTTAACAGTGGCTGCTGGATATTGTGGCTACATGGAAGAGGGGCCAGCATTGGCCACTGGATATTGTGGTTACGTGAAAGAGGGGCCAGCATTGGAGTTACGTGGAAGAGCATCCAGCATTAGTCGCTGAGTATTGTGGCTACGTGGAAGAGGGGCCAGCATTGGCCACTGGGTATTGTGGCTACGTGGAAGAGAGACTAACATTGGCCGCTGGGTATTGTGGCTACGTGTAAAGAGGCCAAAATTCGGCGACATGGACGATCGGTGCGCGTGTATGTTGACTATGGTATTGCAAAATTGCTGCTAGAGAGTGCTATGTACATTTTTAAGTTATGGATGGATTTTAGATAAATCACCTAATGTGAGACCATTGAACTATGCAGTGTGCTTTAATAGTCCATTGGTTGTCTTACATTAAGTGGAAGTCAAATTACGCATGAAGTCATTTTTTAATTGATTTTATACAAATAACTTCAGATGAGACCTTCAAAGCGAACAGTGCATGCTTATCATTTGAGTTTCTGAGTTTATAAAATGTGAGTTCAGAGATGTGCGTGGGTGTCGAGAAAGACTAAAATGATCTGTTTGTTATTGTCTCTTTTTAAATGGTGAACATTCTGCGTATGACCCATGAGGAGATTAGGAAATTTCTACAACTCGCTTCGCTTCTCACTAGCGAGTCTAGCTTGAGCACAATAAAGTTTTAGCTAGTGGTCATCGTACTTATGTTTTCTCTGTCCTGAATGCCGTAAGTTCTCGTGATCCGTTTGCTAAAACTCCCATACACTCCCTCCACCTTTGCTCCTCTGGCACTTCATGTAATGACTTCTTTTGTCTCAGTCGCTAGCAGCACTGTTTCTAAGGGCAGTCGAAGCTGGCATCATCGTACTATGTAGTCAACATGTCGCATTGAAGAAGTGATGACTGAGCACCAGGATGAGACCGGCCTCAACACTTAGAAGATTAAGCATCAGCGTATGAGCTATAAAATTATTGGACACAACTACATATTGATACACTCGCTTGTTTTTCTGCTCAATTAACTTCTTTAATTGTTGTGAGAATAGTCTCAGATTGTTATTGAAGGTCTCGAATGTGCAGGTCATTAGATCGGCCTCCCTAATTATAGGCGGCATTTTGAATTCAAAGAATCCGTCAGAAAACTTTGGGATTTTCACCTCTTTTGGGCCTACTTTTCTTGATCCTTGCAGTCGGATTTTAAGCTTCGACCGTTCCATCCATTTTCCATCAATTCCTATTGGGACGAACTCATCAGTAAAGGTTGCTGAAGTCCGTCTATTTGGATGGAATTTTAGCCTTCAGTCTTTTAGATTAAAAAAAACGACTTTGGAAGCGGCAGAAATGCAGCAAGGCAATTTAAACCTTCTGCAAAAACAATTCTTCAAATGTCGAATAAGCTTGCCATGGGTAGTGTTCTGTAGAATTTCGCCTCCTGAGGATTATTGTCTAATCGAGATACTTCTTTGTAAGATATTTCGCTGCTGCGTTAATTAAATAGTTCACCAGTTATAACAACGACAAGGAACGAACTGTGATTTTGATAGAGCCCGTAAATTATTGTGAGAGTCACTTAATTTTGATGTTGTTTGACCCCAAATTCTGAGGTACGAGAGCTTGACCAGCGTGACCCCACGGCGTCTCGAATTCGGGTCCTTCGCGCGTGAATTGTCTTCTAAATTAAATCGCGAGTTATTGGTGAATTTTATCGACGTTTGTCGTTAGAGACTTTCTTTTAACGAATTATTTTAGTCAAAGCTTGCGTTGAACAATGCAATACAGGAACATATGCGTTTTTAATCATACTTTCGCTTTAATTGAATGCACAGCTGGTCGTTTTTGTTTTCATATTTGCTCGTCTTCAACGCTGTTGAAGATCTGTGTCAGATGAAAACTTACCGTACTTCTACGTATGAAATACATTTTGTAGCGTCTATTATACGACTAAAATCCCGTATTTTGTGGTTGAATTATTCTCACGTTAGGGAAATGAAAACAGTTTGTAATTTTGGGGTCTAGGAATCCCGAATTGAGCCGCTTCAAATCGTTTCCAAGTCAGTGTGCACTATGTGATTCCCCCTTTGATCATCTTTGTGTTTTTTCAAGAATATTAAATTTCCCCTCTAGAGCACACAACTTGCTTATGCATTAGATGAGGATGAAGTGAATGACTTCGAACTCTGAGCTTCTGAATTACGACATGACCTGAGCGCGCAGAAGGAATGGTGGTCGAATTAAATGGATAACGATTAATGGCACGGTGGTTTCCTTTCCATCCGCTCTGCTGAGCTATACGTCTGTTGGGTTAAATCAAAGTCAGAAACGTCTTGTGACTCCCTATCCGAGAACTACTACCGGAAGACCGAGCATTTCATGATAAGCACTCAAGAGTAAAATTTTATTGTCTGACTTTACAGCAATTATCCAGGGCTTAACTTTTGTGCTGCTTTGCAATGATGGATGGCAGGTACTGCACCAAAATTTGTTCCATTGAATGTTAAAATTGAAAAATACATTATTTGAGGTCTCTCTGTCTAGAGCCAAATAATGTGTGTTGCTGGCTATGTTGAGCACATACTCAAAATACTTCCAAAATACGCTCGACGAGCCAAGGGCCGCGTTCCCGAGAGTTTCACATCTGACACGCAAAAACGTGTCATAATTCGCTTGTTCATTCCTTGGCGACTTTGTAGCTTTTGTTAGAAAATGTAACTCATTTGCAAAAGCCTGTGTGAAAAGAATTCACCTATGTTAGGTTTGGAAACTTGATTTGTTGTATCAACTTCGTAGGTAATTTTACGATACAATTGATCCGTCAATGCAGTGGGAGAAAGGGTTACGTTTTCTTGTTACGCTGTTTTTCCAAGGACTCTCTTGAAAACGTAGATCAAAATGAGCATCGCGTTTTTCAATGGAAGTCAAATCTTGTATTTACACGGAACAGAACTCTTTGTCATTCAAATATTTGACTCCTTTGGATGGCGTCCGTAAATTGTCTGGCAGCATTCATTGCAGGACTGCTGCTATCGAAATTGTTTGGGATTCTTACGCTTGGCTCGCTCTCTTGTTTGGAAACTTTTCGATGTTTGTCTGCATTGAAACCAAAATATTGTGGGGACTTAGAACTCTTGGCCTACATTGGCCGAGATTGTACACGGCTTCAATTCAACGCAGTTACTTGTTTGTTCAATGGTAACTACACTCTAAAGGGCGATCTCAGTCGTCAGTTTCATTGAGTCCTACCGAACTGCAGGGAGGGCTAGGGCCACACCGCTCTGTTCTTTGTTGCTGGAGCCTCTTCCCTTCATCTCAGAATGAGTGTTGACAATCTTCGGTGGCCCCATGTTGGGCTTTTTAAGCCACTGGGTATCTTTCTAATCGTGACGTTGAGAGCCTTTGAAATAAGATTAATGTGTCATTAAAAGTTGGTAAAGCAATTTACAAATTTGAAGGTAATTTTTGACAGTTTTCCCAACTTTGTGAACGTAAATCTTCTAGGAAAAGATGGATTAACAAGTTTACGGTCAGTCATCTGTCACATAACAATCATTGTTTTTTCGAAGGTGTGACAATAACGCGTGAAGAGACACTTGTAACTAAAGTAATCAAAAAACGATTTGATGCTTTTTCCTTTTCTAGGCCAAAAAAGTTGTTCTTAAAGCTAATGGGAATACTTACAAAACATTAAAATATGCTACAACACAGTAGTACATTAATTCTGAAGTTTCTCAGAATAATCTCTCTACTTGAAGATTTTTTGTACTTTTAAATTCGAGCTAGCTGGAACGCTTTATTTTCGGAATGTTCACTTTTAGTTTAATTTTTTTTTTGCCCAGGCTTTCATTGCATGGCATCACCTGCCCTTTTGTTGGCATCATGATGTCATAGTTTAAACCAATAACTTACTACGAGTCCTAACTTTAATTTGAGTCAGATGTACTTCAATCGTACGTAGCCGTGTTCTGCTCAAGTTTTTCTACGATACGATAAGGAAAAATTACTCTTGGGCAAATGTTAATACTTTGAGGTTGGCAAAAACAAATGTACCATTTCATTTTTACCGAGTGAATTATTGAATCAGACTGCCTCTTTATACGTCATATATCATCACAAATATTTTTGCGATTAAGTCAACCGGCAACTCTTCATCTTTGATTTCCAATGTTCCCGGAGGCTCGTCCTTCAAGCGTCGCAGTGCAGGCGCCTCTCGAAAATCGAGCTCTGATGCACGAACACAGGGACCTCAGGAACCGATCTCAATTTGTTCTGTTTGGAACATTCTTATCTAATTGCATCGCGCTAGTGAACGGAGAAATGAATGAGTGCAGCCTCGATAGCATCGTGCTCGATGAGCACTTTTCTGTCTCCCGAACGATTGCATGGGACTTGAATTCTCATGTGAGGATCGAACCGCCACGACAAGGCGGGGTCTGAAAGCTTCCCATGTCAGCCGAAATTCACGAACTGTCGACTTTAATGATTGCTCTCAAATAGATCGTTCTGTATACCAGTAGTTCTCAACCTAAGATCCGCAGGGCTCTTAGGGACTGCAAAAGTTGCATCAAATCCCATCGTTAATTACATCAACCCGCACACGTAGGCGATAGTTAGACCTGAGTCCTAGAGCCACCATATGTCTTAACCTGTCAACTGTCACTGGACCCCGAGCCGCATAAAAATTGCGAAGAGCCACAAAAAAAAATCTTACAATGAGTTGAGAACCACCACTTTTGACGGAGAATCGGAGTTCATAGCGCGTCGCCGGAAGGTGCGTCACGCGATGAGAGAGATATTTAAACCAAAATATAAATGAGATGGCAGTAATTACCGTGACAAAAATTGGGATGGATTCTCCCAGTCGCCAGTCCTCAAAAGAGATGAGGTTACGAGGGTGAAGCATTCTTCAGAGATTCGTTGCCACCGGTCTGACTACATGGGAAGAAATGACGCATACGAAGCATCTTGTAAGATTTTGACTTTCGCAACTTTGAAGTTCTGATTATCGAGAATGTAGCAACGCAGGTTTGTTAAACCCAGAGCATCACCTCATGTTATTCAATAATATGTACATAATCGTCAATACGCAATTTCAAACATATGGTTATTAGAGTTGTTAAAAATTCGTAGAAACCGTCGCATCTACGGTAACTGCACTTTGCTCGAATTTCCTCTTTTTTAAGAACGTAAACATTCAAAAGTAAATAATTTTTGAAACGGTTTTGTACAAACTTTAGGTGCTGAATCACCTCTTGGATAAATACGGTTAAAACAGTGTGGATAATATTGAAAGTTCATAACGTATAGTTACTTCCAAGTTTAAGAATTTGGATGGAAATTGATAAGATTGTTTTACGAGAAAAACAGTTTTTTGTACATTAAGAATCATTCTTTTTTAAATTCAGTAACATCTGATGGTATTGCCTTAATAGGTTTTATAGAAGACTTTCGGCCTCTCCCAATGAGAAATGAAAATCTTCGCTATTTTGCCTGCCCAGTTTTAACATAGCATCGGTGATGGCAGACAGATTTTGTACAGCTTGCCTGCACTAAAATTTCTGGCGTCAATTTTTATCAATATCCATAATAATTTCATTGAACTCATCGATTTTGGCAGATGGCTGGATTCTCCCATCGTGTATAACAAAAATAAAATAAAAACTTTCCGCAAACATTCCCATTCTTAGTTTGCAAAACGTGTGTACGCTTTCATATGAGTAAAACTGCATAATTTCATACGAGTAAAGCCGCATAATGTCACATGAGTTCAGCCGCATAATGACACAGGAGTTATGCCGCATAATTTCACATGAGGTCAGTTGCATAATTCCACACGAGTTCAGTCGCATGATTCCCATCGGTTATGCCGCATGATTTCACATGAGTTAAATCTCATAATTTCATTAGTAACACCCCATAATAGCACATTGGAAAATGGCATAATTTCATACGTGGGTAGCCGCATAATTTCGTACTTGAACAGCTCAAAAATGAAGGTTGCAGAACAATTAAACAGTTTTTAATTTTGCTGGCTTGAGTCCCCATTATCGGTCCGAATAATCAGATCTTTCAGTCAGTGCTCACGCGCCTGCTGCCGTCCCAATCACGTGCTTGAGAGAATCGGACATTCTTGATCAAATTTTCGTATTCTACGCTCGAGGTGATACTAGAAAGCTTTTGGATCGAGCCAAAATGGCAGTGCAAACATAAATTATCCTCCATTCCCTTTGGATTACTCTCCTTTAGAACATCGGCCCCAATCTCGACATCGGTCCGAAGCCTCGAAAGCTCCTCACTTCTCGCAGAATGTCATGGACTACTTCAGTCCGCTTGCATTTCGTCTGAGGTGTTCACGTACCGCCCTTTGGATTCAATTTTAGCCTGTGTAAAAACGATGATTGATGCTGATTCTAACATTGCTCGACACCTCGCGTATAACGCAACCCTGCTGTCCTTGCAAATGAGTTATCGTTTTTGAACGTCTTGATTCGTCTTGCATGAAACTGTACGGACTCGGCAAAATTTCTCGTCACTCTGAGAGGCATGCGATCTCGTCCGAATCGCGTTCACTCTCTCCAAACGCGTGTAGTAGTGCGGGGGTTGTATTTATTGAAAGTTTGGTAATATATGTCAAGGATAGTTCCCAATTAATTTTATTTTACAATTTAATTTTACTGTTATAAATTTTAACCGTACCATTTCAATTAGTAGAATGTTGATTTTGATTATATTTTAGTGCATGTAACGTACATTCACGACGAAAATATGGTCAAATTCAGTGTGACAGTTCTCGGGGGAATGAACTCCTCACAAACAGCGTCACTGACTACTTGAACTTCACTGCATATTGCTTGTGTATAAATGTAGGCCGGCAACTTTGAAACATGATTGTATTTAATCAAAACGTGTAGTTTTGGCCGCCTTTATTTCATGAAATTTTGGGAAGCCGTCACCGCCAATACAGGGCATGAAGGAATAATAATAATAATAGTAATAATAATAATAATAATATCAGAAATGGTATAGCTTCTTAGCAATGAATATACTCTATCGCCCGCATCAAGAACGTAAGGGAGGGGAGGGGGAACGTGAACCTGATTATCAACATGAGTGCTGAAGCAATGCCTTCTGATCAGTGCAGTCGCAGAACCTACTTAGTAACTTACTCATTCGTAACGTGAGGTCAAGGTAGGACTTTGGAGTTCGATTAATTTCATGGCTTCTGAAAGCTATAATTCTATGTACAAAAGACATCCACTCCCTCCAACATTTGTTTTCCTTCTCTGTTAATCGGTTCGCGTTAAGGTGACAAACATGTCAAAAGTTCTCCTCAGCAAGGAATATACGACAATCCCATGAGCATCAATCACACCACTGGGAGTGAATTAAGGCAAATGTTCCTGAAATATTCCCGTAATGCGACATGACTCTAGAGTAAGTCTCCAAGTCCTGGCAGGCCACCTAATTATTAAGAACTCCATGAAGCTTTAATCAATGGCGCGGCTAGGTAAGTCCTTGATGGTGAGTCTGGGAAACCAGAGAGCAATTAAGGCTTCGTGCCATGCCATCACTTTCAGCGGAGCCGACCATATTGGCTCAGACGCTGCAGAAACAGATCAGATGAACAAGCTTTCTATTAGGCGACGCCACGTTCTACTGCATAGTGCATTTCCCTGCTAGGGCTATCGGAGCGGTTGTACGTTTCTGACGTGGAAGGTTTGTCTTTCGAGTTCTGACTGAGATTACAAATGTGTACGTAAACAGTGCTTTTAATCATGTCTTCTTTTTTGTTTCCGAGATTCTTAAAGTAGATATTCATTCGTTTTTACCTAAGAAGGGATTATTTTGCTTATCTACTGCGTCCTTAATATTCATTACCTCCGTTTACGCTGCGATTTTTCACCAAAAGGAAATTTTGAAATTATTAAAGCGTCAACGAGACGTATCTATTTATAGTACTTGTACTTTTTCCATTTTCATATTCGTATTGTCACGACTTAACATTTTTCAGCTTAATGAAAACTCTCGACGCTTGTACAAGTATGAGTGTTATGTTCACGCCTTCGATAGTTTTGTGTTGATGGTCGCTTTCGAACGTCAAACTGTTTTCAAAAAATCGTAGAAAAATTAGGTTCCTCTTAGGCCAATGTATGCGCTATACTTCCGCCCCTGACTGGGATTTTTAAATTCTTTTGTCATTTATGAAGCTTGCTTTCTACCGTGAGAAACTGTTATACCTGTTGGCTGGTTCTTCTGCCCATGGTCCTCATTGCCTTTCCAGAAGTCGTATATGTTATTAGAGTGGCTTCCACAACCCGGAAAACTTATCTCGCTTTGGGAACTCAAGAATTTTGCCCAAAGTTTGCGTCTATTTCGGTTTAGTCTCGCGAGCAGATTGGTAAGTTTCATTAAACTTTGTTGGTCTCGGCATTTTTCAGCTTCTCGTTACCGTAGGGAAACATAGCGAGTTCGACGTGCGAATACCTAGTACGGCATCTTTGAAATATTTGCTGGAACCTAAAATATTTGAATGATGCACGAGGTTCTAATAGGATTGCTGAAAAGAGAATGTTCTGTGTGTATACATCAAAAATCAAACAACGAGCAGTGGCATAAATAATTTCTTGTGACGTTCCATCGAAAATATATAATCTAAAATTTTGATAATATAGGGGACAAAGCTGTGAACTTTCCAACAAATAAAGGAATGATAAATATCAAAGAAAATTAGTCTCATGGAAGACCTATCACAAAGTGCTCAAAGATGGATGATCGTCAAAATAGTACCAAAAAATTATGCAAATCACTTCATTAAAGATAAGGTTCATTTGGACCTCCATGTTTAGTGTTGCCAAAGAACATATTCTTAGCGCATCTTTTTCGACGGAACAGAACTTGGGCACTCATAAGTCAAAGTTTTCTTTAATTCTTTAGCAGAAACACGCTCTAACTCTTTTAGATTAGATTGGGTATCTTTCTCTGACTTGTTCGTTAAAACCTTCAGTAATTTTCTGCTGAATTGAAGCAGAGAGACCGGCTGAGGCACTCGAAGACCTACATATGATATATAGAGAGACGCTTGTGAAGCCCCTGGTTCGCTAGCCTGGAGTTGTATTTTGTTTCGTCGTTTGTCCTGCTGGAAGCACCCAACGTCACCATGTTGCTCTTTTTGTATCATTCAACTCTTATGCGTCAATTGATAGAAAACCAACGTAAGTTACACTGTTATGAACATTGCTTTCCCACTGCTATGGTATTCTCCTCTGCCATGAAGGCGGAGTTGAACTATCCTCTCTGATGTTATTGTTCATAAAAATGAATAATTCAAGTATTATTTTATTGAGCTATATAAAACGATGGATGTACCTATATTTCAAGTGTAAAATTTCTGCTAGTAATTTTTTCAGTCCACCATGCCTTTTACTCAAGTAAGTAACCATCCTTTACTGAGTGTTGGTCACTGTCTGCTGGGAAATGACGAACCCTGTTCACAACATTATTTCCTTCTTACGATAATGCAGTCATCTATGCACATTCCTGGTCCTCTTAGGGCAAGCATGGCCGAACGCCCGTTTCATCGACCAACACTAGCCCATGGTTTATCGCAGGCGAGAGTTTCCTGGTTGGGCTAAATTATGAACTGGGCTTAGATTATGTGGCAGTACTCTGAATTGAAGAGCTTCCTGCGGTTATTGCACGTATCGAGTTCCTCAACAGTATTGTTTCCGCCTTAAGGATACTGTTCAGATGAACTAATGTATGGTATTCGTATAAATAAATTATTATCAAAAGGTTCCACTTTGTAGAATGCTTGAGTGTAATTTGAACATCTTTTCAAGTTTCAAACTTGAGCACTAATGTTCAAGAATAACGTAGATGTCTCAAGACTCTAAGTTCTTATAAAGAAATGCACTATGCAGTGGAACGTGGCGTCGCCTAATAGAAAGCTTGTTCATCTGATCTGTTTCTGCAGCGTCTGAGCCAATATGGTCGGCTTCGCTGAAAGTGATGGCATGGCACGAAGCCTTAATTGCTCTCTGGTTTCCCAGACTCACCATCGTTAGCGCATCGTTATTAACTCAATGTCACCGAACTAATTTCTTTCCCCGTTTGTTTACCGTTTTGTCCGGCAATATTTTTTTGTTATAGTTTAAAATTCAATCAAACAATATAAATTCAATAACAAAATCCAGTGAGCTGGTGCATATTTCAGCTCTTTCTATTATAATGAATTTTTAATTAAATAACTTTACTCTCTCATTCAAGAAAATTTCCTGCCTGTGAACTTAACAAAAACGCTTATTCCGCTGAATCCATAATCAGGATGACATTTCCAGCATGCCAAAGGAACTGTCAAAAATAATTGCGTAAATTTATAAAAACTGAATAGTTCGACTGCTGGAAACTTTTCAGCTCATCAAACTAACGGAACAAAAACCGAGGAATGCGTGTGCTCTAAAACTGAAGCAGGTGATTGATGAATTTATAATTGCCACTAAACATGATAAACTCATTGTTTATTAATATTTACAAATAGTTTTCTTGCGTGGCGAGAATTAAAAAAAGGAAGAGTTGATAAATTTCCTCTGGAGTTACTAGAACCTTGGGAATAATTTCCCTACATAATAATAGCTCAGTGTTGCTTGCTGGCTTGGTCCGTTCGTCCGTCTCTCAGTGATGCTCTTAAGGATTCAGATAGGAAAAAATTCCCAGGTTTGTATTCCTAATCAGCGAGACTGTCAGAGACGGCAGTCCGTATCAGTGGGCATGAAAATATTCCATGTAAGATTTACCGTAAATAAGAGGGCATCGTAAGAATTTAACATCATTTGTCCCGCCATTTAAAGGCGGTCTACTAGTACACATTCGCTTCCTCGATTAACGAACTTATGACTTTACAAGTGCTCGCAGTGTCACACGACACTAGTGCTTGCAGCGACACACGACACTTGTGCTCGCAGCGACACACGACACTAGTGCTCGCAGTGTCACACGACACTANACGACACTAGTGCTCGCAGCGACACACGACACTAGTGCTCTAATTCCAGTGACTCGTGGAGAGAAAAAATGCGTCAACTCGGTCGTCGCCCCAATCGCACCTTATTGTTGCCCTCTGACAGGGGGCTGGGGCCGTGCGAATGCTTCATTAGGCCTACTGTTAGACCTCATTTTTGTTCCATGAGGGGTACCAAAAACTGCCACAATGGCAGTGTTAGCGAGTGAGCTACGCGACACACCGAATGCAAATTGCAAAGCCTTTTCTTACGGGGACGGCTGTGCAGTCCGAAATGGCATCTGAAGCTCTGCGGCACACTAACCCTCGACAAACTTTCAACAAACTCGAGTCTGGTTGCGGACCAACTTTGCAGACTCATCAGCAGCCACGTTCTCTGTGGGGCCGCTCGCATGAACTCTTGCAAAAATGCACAAAATTTTCGCACTCGTTACCGTGTGAGTGCAGTTTAAAGTTCGTGCGTAGATGGGAGTAGGGGATAAATAAACTCCCTGCCTCTTGTGTCAATAACACAGGATTATTAATCATGACAAGCAGCGTTTATTAATAATAAAGCACGAATAAAATAAACTGTCAATGAGAAGCCGGCTTAGTTGATGTTCTTGATATATTATATTTTAGCTCGTGTTAAATTTGCTTTTAAAAAAATAGAGGCTGAAACCAAATTATTATTAATTGAATCAAAAGCATTGGGAATGTTTTATTCCATAACCTTTCTTAACTGTGGCTAAGCTAGGGGCTGCTTCTTGTTCATCACTGTTTAGTGGTTCCTTATCCTGTTCCTTTTATTATAAATTTGTTCATGCTAACATGCTCCCACATACTGAAAGTTAAGATGATATTCAAGACAAGATGATTTTCTGGCTCAACTGCCAACAAACTGGAAGTTAAGATGGCGATATCTGTTCTCATGTGAGCTTTGTTCTATTGTAAAAGAGGCAGTCTCCTAAAACATTTCAACTCTGTGTAGCTTATCATCATGCAATCACAATGTGAACCTTCACGTTTTATGCGTATTTTATCGTTTCCAGTACAATGTTATTGCTATTACGTTTGAACGTGAATATTCGTTTCACATTTAGTTGGAACCATAGATTAAAACTGAACATTGAAACCTTGAAACTTATTGAAAACCTTCAGGTTATTCGCTGATTTTCTTGTTTCCAGTACCGTATTATTGTTATAACATTTGATATTGAATGTTCACTTTACAGTTAGTAGGAACCATAGATCAAAAATGGAATAATTAGATTGTCATTGTGAATTTCAGGCTACAATGGTCGTACATCATCATCCTACTTCTGCATGGAAAACCTCTTGGAGTTCAAATAAGTACGGAGAGCATGACCAGACACTCACGGAAAAGCAATTTCTCATAAAGATCTGCAACACGTTTATTCATTCAAACTTCGCTCGGAAAAGCGTTCGTGAATGAGGCTGGTTGACGTGACTGAACATGAATCTACAGCAGACTTTGTGTTTGTGGTTTAGATTAAATCAATTCATCTGACCACGTAATAGCTATAAGTTCTTGTCGAAACAGCAGGGGATTTGATCCTACCTTGATGAAATTATTCAAAGCTGTGAGGAACTGCTGAAAGGTATCCTTGATACTCTTCAGCTGATGGTAAAAGCGGTAAATTTGGCTCCCTTGCAATAAATACCTTCAAGACAACGTATAGAATACACGCCTGCTACGGCAGTCTTCACGGTAGTTCATTCGGACATACGAATATACCAATCCAAGACGATTAATTGCTCCACGTTCGGCAAGAATGAATCCATGCTACAGCAGATGAATTGAAATTTGTGCTAATTCATTTCCTTCTGAATGTCTTCTATTTTTCAGCAAAAAAAATCAAAGAACAAATTGGGTTTCCGGCTCTAAATTTGACCAATTAATAGGTTAAGATTTAGGAAAAGTTTAAAAAGTCCTCCATCGAGATCGTACTTATGGTACTATTGCGTGATAACATTTCGGGTGTACGGCTGAAAAATTTTCGTTCTCAAAAGAAAATCTAAATTCCTTCTTTTCTGGAGAAAAAAGACATTCTCCGTCGAGTTCCATTTCGACTTTGTGCTCCTTCGTCGAAAAACAATAAGCTCATGTTGTAAATTTTTTCTGTGGGCCTTCCTGCTATTTCAGAGCACTTAGTTGCTGGCTAGTTCCACAAGAGCGAAGACGAGTAATGTCACTTCGCTCTAAACTGGAAGAAGTGAAGTAGGAAAGAGATGGCATCATCACAGGCTTCGCGCCTGAGAGGGAGATCTACTTTGAAGGCCCTAAAGCGCCTCTCCATTTCCGCAATCGCGAAGCTCTAGTTTTTCGGGCGAAAGCAAATTGATTGATCTTCATCAAGCTTCGATTTGAGATCTCATGACTGCCTTCTGGAAACGGGAAATGAATTGAAACTTGTTGGAAACATAGCGAGAGCGAATGACTCCAGTCTAGATTGGCAAGAGACGCTCGGTCGTTGGCATGAGTGGATGCAGGTGAAATGCACTGTCCAGATTTGTCGGTCGTTTAAATTTTAGTAAGCGTTGCGTTGTTTCACGTGCCACAGTTGAAACTGCCACACTTGGATCTCTTCCTCACTGTACAGAAAAATTATATCAAAAACGAGGGAAATGGAAAATGAAACGTAAGATAACACATAAAATCAAGTTGATACAAACCGGACACACATTAAAAAGAAAGAAAAATAGTATATTGCAAAGTTGGTCACATACGAAGTAGATACCTTTTTGTTTTTCACCGTTAGTTCTAGATATGCACCACGATAAGGAGTACAGAGGATAAACACCTGCTCCCTCTCAGTTGCACTCATAATTGCGCTCAAAGTAGATGACAGTAGTTAGTAACGGTATCTCTAAGCTCAGCAACCGATGCAGCACCGACTCCAAATTGCGCGTAACATAAACTGTGTAGAAAACAATCTTCACCACATGTCGTAGCCATCCAACCCCCCCTCGCATTGTTTCTATGTCCGTCGTTTCTTTAAAAATTTTAGCCTCCCACCATTCGATATGTTGCCTTCCCTATTCCCATCTTGCATGCTTTTTGACTGCTTCATAGATTATAAAAATACTGAGACCGTGAATTTATTTTCTTCAATCACGCAGGTTGTTCAGTCTTCACACACAGGAGCTCCTGGGAGTAGAAGGAACAAAAGAAGGCAAAATCAGTGCCCAAATCTCGGCTATTTGGTGCTTTCTCCTTTAGGTGTTGCTTCCTTCAGAAGAAAATGGGATTTGATTAGAGTTTGAATTGTTCTCAGTATTCCAATAAAAATTTAGAGGCTCGTCTTGAGACGAAAACTTCTGGTTAGTTTTGAAAAGAAATCTTGTCCTGAATTTTATTGTTTGTGCTGACAGCAAAATTTTGTGACAGAATGGCAACAGGTTGAAACTCTCGGTGCGAAAGCTATCCAACAAATGAGAAGCGAATGACACACTTTAAGTATTATGTGGCCCGTTGTTTGTATCTTATACCTATAGAATGCGTGTTCTGGAATGAACCTGTAATTCATAAGGAGAACTGTGATTTAAACAATTTTCCCAAATGTCGTGTTTCTTATGAGTATCAGGTCTTCCGAGTTAATATTTCGGTAAATGCTTGGTTTACTTGACTTTCGTGTATTTTATTGTCGAGATGCGTCGAAACTTGAAACTTCGGACTGAACAGAGAAATAATGAGGAAATCATTATACCAATTCAATTGGGATGTTAGTGGAGTGAGATACTTGACAATAAAAAGATGTTGATTGAAATCTTGAGCTGATTCATGGTTTCAAAACGAGTCTCGATAAGTTACAGGTACCTCAAGGAGCCACTCACTAAGTGGTAAGCCTTTTAGATAACATATGTAGTTATGTCCTATCGAAAATTTGACTCATTTCTTTAAGTTGAATTTACGTCCAAAGCATAAATACAGAATTACTGTAAGTAAACTACAATGCCAAAGGGTCGTATCTGAGAGTCTTACCTCCACACGTGAACTCATTATCAAAATTCAGATGAGCAACATAGACAAAACGTTCATAAACACCAAGATACAGACCTTTTTTAGGGTTCTGCACCGTAAATCAGGGCACGAGCAGAGCGCAGTGGTTGTATGCAAGAGTCGTGTAGAGGCTGCGTCGAAACGGGGCAGAGGAGGATGTCCCAATGGAGTATTTGCCTTCTTGATCTGCTTCCATGGTTCAGCAACTGTTTTGTGGCGACCGCCAGACTCTGCTTCTTGTAAGGGAAAGAATGACTCCATTTTTGCCTCTAGCGGCTATTGAACCAATGTACACGCACCTTTTGAGTGTGATAGCCAGGGCAAGGCGTGGCAGATATTGGCTATGTAGCGGTTTGTGAGGGCATGGTAGCTAACTTCTCCTCTAGAGTCAGATTTGGGTTTTTTAACGGATGCTTCATAGGTAGATAGGGCAAGCACCTACACCGGTACGTTCTGATATACTGACGAATGATAGCTTTATCGACAGGTTATGATGTACTAACCATTCACACCTGCGTCAGAAAGCTAAGAAGTTTTCTGAGAACTAATGAATGAAGAGGACGTCATGATGTAGTAAATAATGAGAACTACATGGGTATGGCTACGATGTACTTACTACTCACACCTGCATTGAAATGTTATGATTCACTAACTATAGGGCATGTACGAACTACTCACGCCTGTGTTGGAAGGTTATGATGGACTAACCAAATGGGATATACTAACGTCTCACACCTATGTTGGAA
>VOMN01058310.1:0-12990 GCA_014899125.1 Orchestia grillus | reverse complement strand
CTTAGATTTCCTAGAAATCGTCCTATATCCAATATAACCTTAATTGGGATATTATGCGGCAGCTGCTGCCGTCTGAACCTTCAAACTTATTTTACGAACAACGGAATCTTTCGTCAAGTCCAGTTCCGTGAGAGCTAGATCTTATGCTTCTCAGACGACTTGCTGACATATCCGAATTCATGTCACACCTCAACTCATAATGAGATTTTCATATTGTGTTCACATGTATTAGAAATGTTACTGCTTATATGTATCATGGGTACCACTGCAATAAATATTTATTTGGTCGCTCTTTCTTACTTCCTATATTGCTTATATCGGTGTCAATGCAATGTTATTTGTGAACATGCCACGTGAACACAGATGCCTGGCGCTAGCCAGTGTGCGTGCAGTCCCTAACTTGCATTAGAGGTGCGTTTTCTTACGTAATCATTTAATGGGCGAAGTTCTTCGCAGACGATATTGGTAACAAAGGAATTTAGTTTTGTTCCTCTAACACTATAAGGCTTTATTTTGAGGTCCAGCGAGGATTAATTCGAAGGTTAATAGGTTGTTCACTTTATTTCAAAATCAGTTATTTCATCCACTTTTCTTTAAAATATTTCAAAACCCTTATTTCACAAAACTATGTATTTGAAAAAATGAACGCGAAGTTAAAATTTTGAGGATTCCATCCGTGTCTTCTTCCAAACCTAAGTCATGGAGTTCTGGAGCGAGTGCTTCATGGTGAGCGTGATAGCCTCGGAGTTATGGAGTAAGGTTTCGATTCCCGGCTTAGGCACTGATTTTCACCACAGATCAATTACATAAGTTGGTTCAGCTCAACGGGGATATGCAGCTACCGATAAACGAACAAACAAACACACAGCCCAGCCGTTAGGACGTATATTTTACACTGCGTTCCTATTGGCTGCGTGACGGTGCCTTATTTTTCAAAAAAGTCGAGGCAGAGTTCTAATTTGTATCGTGTTATGGAAACGCTCAGATTCGGTATGATAATGTATAATGAAAGGCCATGTTAATACGACATTACCATATTATTACTTCAATAAATTTGTGCGACTGAAATTACACTTTTCAAATCTCCGAGTGGCTTCTCTGCCAAATACATCGTGTATCCTCGAATAAGAGCAACTTTCGAATCTCCGAGTGGCTTCNTTTTCGGATCTACTAGTGGCTTTTCTGCCAAATACATCGAGTTTCCTCGAAAAAGAACAATTTTCTAATCTCCGAGTGGCTTCTCGGCCAAATACATCGAGTTTCCTCGAATAAAAGAGACTTTCCAATCTCCGAATGGCTTCTCCTCCAATAACATCGAGTTTTCTCGAATAAGAGCAATTTTCGAATTTCCGATTGGCTTCTCTGCCAAATACATCGAGTTTCCTTGAATGAGAGCAANCGAGTGATGCATTTCAATTATTCTTTCACACTTTGAGGTTAATTTCGAATCTCCGAGTGGCTTCTCTGCCAAATACATCGAGTTTCCTCGAATAAGAGCAATTTTCGAATCTCCGAGTGGTTAACTTCATATAAATTTGATTAAAAAACAAAATTATATATTTATAACACACAAATAGTAATTATGGAGTCTGTTGATAAGGAAAACCAATTCAAGGCCGATAAAATTCAAATTAGCGACAAATTCAAGATTATCGATAAAATAGTCATCCAAAATATCGCTTCCAAATGTATGTCACACCCTATAGACGACTTCAAATAAGCTTAAATGTTCCCCATGCCTGCCTACCTACTGGCCGGACGCACTAGACTAATGGAATTTTTTCTGACACACACTCAGTAATTTCGTATTCGAGAGAGCGAAAGTCATGGTGATACGCGTAGTCGACGTGTTTTTCAAGCCGAACCTTATCGTAGGAGAGCGCAGTGTGCAGATATTATCCCCCATCACTAAGGAGAGGAGAAGCAGATGCTGTCCATCAGTATGCCGGTCACGCACGGGCAGCTCGGGTGCCCAGAGCTGAGGCCTCAATGGCCACTTGCTTCTTAATTGGCATTGACGCCTCTCGACACACCGGCCATATCCACTGCTGGATGCATGCAAAATTTAACGTCGAAAAACCGGAAAGTTTTTCCTCAAGTGAGTTTTAGTTTTTTCAACCAGCGTAGTGAAGATGAAATTTTTTTTACCCTCTCACTAGTGTCAGTTCCCCAGACTTCCAGTAAATGAAGTCGTTTTAACTCACATGCGTGTTCACATACCTTGACATTGATGCAGTTACCTATATATACGTATATTAATTTAGGCGGCCTTGATTTCAATAAAGCTACAGTATGGTTTTATTATTACGACTGTGTACGTGATGAAAACTTAAATTTTTACGTTTGATTTTCGTGTCCCTTTGATTTCCTGACGCATCTGGCTGCATACGCGAATTACAAGCCGCGTTAGTCGACGACGATCTCGCGCCATGCAATTATCAAATCGCCGGTCCTAATTTGACACATTTGAATCCAAGGAGATCGTAGATCGCGGAAATGGTCGAATTAGAAACGCGCGCAACGATCCAAAATTGGGTCCACCTCGGCAGCACGGTCGGCGGGTGCCGGCGGTGACACCCGGATGTGCCTAAATTTCCTGCGTCGGACGTGAAGGTCAGGAAGACGTGCATGTATTTACGTTAGATTTGTGCGCCCCATAACTCAAGTGAACGAGACACGCGCTCGTACCCCGGGCGTCACTTTGGATTTACTGCATATGGACACCATCCCAACCCTATTTTGGTGGCCCTCAGCACAGCGACCCGCGTCCCTCGTCTTATTATGGGATCGAAATGTACACATCAATCTTCATTTCGAGTTTTGAAATCTCGATAGGACCATGCACGAGCATTTCATAACAGATTGACCGGGTCAATGATTGTTACGTGTAGTTCATAGCAAATATGTAGGTCTCTTTAGGGCTGTGGCCATATTTCATATTGTCTCGTGAGAAATGTTAGAATACGAGATAGGAAGTGACGGGTTTGCGTTCTCAATGGTTATTTATTTCCATTGGCAATTTAGCACAGAATTTTGATATTTCACAGCATGTTACTCATATGCACACATGCACTTTTAAAAGAAGAGCGAATATAGCTCGTAGAGTTCGGAAATACCGCGAGAGCATACACTTAAGTCTTGGTCGCTGAACACCAGATACCCCAAATATTTGGTCAACTGTTGACCAACGTGTCACTCTGTTTTACCCTGGCTGCCATCACTGTGGTAACTTAGAGTCCTATTGCATTGGGGACGTGAAATTCACGAGGTTTTGCGTCATTGCTGCTACACTTCAAGCTAGAACAATGAATTTCCAGTTACTAAAATCCAGCAGACAAGAATTAATTTTCACAGTGCTAAAGAAGGAATGTCAGTATCATTGTGCTAAGTTGTCCTCCTTTACCGTCTGTTATCGTCTGTAATTTATTTACTCTATTTTACAGACTTCATGAGCACAATAAACTGTCATATATGTAATTGCGCTGACACTATCATAAATGTAACATATATTTGCGCTGACACTGTCATTCTTGTAACGTATAATTGTGCTAGCACAACTTCTAACAGACAATTGTACTGTCACTGCCATACATGTAACACGAAATTGTGCTGTCACTGCTGTCATACATGTAACACACAATTGTGCTGACACTAGCCATTCGAGTACCATGAAATTAGTTCAGGGTAGCTATAGCTCATCCCATGTTATACATTCTATTGATGAACTCCTCTTTGAAATTACTTTTTTCATTCACCACAAAATGAAATGTAACTGCGTGCATATTTCTAGCACGTATCGTGTTCGCTACAGGATTGAGTTCTCCTTTTTAGGCCACTCATAAATTTAATGAATTAAAAAACTTGTGAATTTTTTCAACTACTGCACTTCGTACCTGCCAAGTAGACTACACGTGCCTCTAGAATCCTGCATGCGTGAGGGATGAAGCCCTGAATCTTTATCTATACGAGGTATATTACAAAAAAAGAGCTCACCTCACTACGGTACCAATCGCAAGCGTAATGGAGCATGTCTTCATTTTTATTGCGTACGTAAATGGTACATTTGTGTAGTCAAACACAAATCATAAGGTTATCAAGCGCACGTAGGTGGTACAGTAGATACAGAGGTTAAGTTTGATTACGTTTTTCGTGGGTTACACTGTACAGTTACTGTTGTTTTTAATTGTCATTTCAGCACACCTGAGACTATTGAGCGTGAGAGCGAAGTGTGATTATAAAAAAATTGAAACTTCAGAATTGATCTCATTTTTCTTTCAAATTCAGTACATCCATCAGACTGCAAGACGAATAAGATGATCATTCGTTTAATGATACATATGCTCACAGCTGATCCTGTCGAGAAGCGACACTCGTATTTCCAAATTAATTCTTAGCTCATTTTGTACAATAAATACAGTCACCAGAACTGACATAAATTTCAATATTCATCATACAAGGTTCGCTGTTACAAGCTTTGTAATCATTAACTTTGAACCGTGCTTTTTAACCGCTTGAATTAGTGTCAGGCGTTAGTAACTCAGAATGAAGTTTTTGCTCAATCAAAATAACAGCAAATTTCCGTAGCCTTCTGCAACGCATAGAGAGCAAGGTTAGAATGCACAACGCTCAAATATGCTGCGAGAGACAAAGTTCACAGTATTCCTATCGTCATCCATGATTGGATGCCCTCTAAAGTACGGATCCGCTAATTAAAGTACCTTTGTTTTTAGCGAAATTGAAAACATTTGTGATTTTGAAATAAAATCCTGACTAAGATTAAGGCGAACAGTTACAGCTGTAAATACTAGCAGAAATATTCTCTGCTATACCACGTCATAGAACCTGTCATGTGCATACCGACGCACTTAGGTTGACAATTTGTTCGTATTTACATACAGTCCGTAATTTCGGCACCACGTGTCGCACAAGTGAATTGTACCGGTGTAGCTACAGCTGCGCTCTATATTTCTTTATTTAACGCCCTGATTTACACTTTCAACTTATTTTTAGATATGGACACATTTTTTCTTCATTATTATTAACCCTAAAAAAGTACCGTACTTGTAATTAGTTTAATATGAATTTATGCAGCTAAATAGCGACACTAGAAAAATTGGATAACGGCTAAATATCCAACTACCGTACCAGGATATCTGTAAAGCCATTTTTACCAGTGCTGAGTGTATGCCTATGTTGATATTCCAGTTCGAGCAAAATACTACGAAGCAGATGAATGATTGGATCACCCAACAGATTAACACCATGGGAGCAGGCACAAGCGCTCGAAATTATAATTGGCAGAGCTAGGTTAGCAATTCACATGGAGGGGAGGATCAGACACAACAGATTATATTAATTTCACGATAAACCGAACATGACGTGCAAACGGAATATTTGCCCCCTACCTCGCCCAACACTCACAGCTATGGCCTGCTCAAATGAATACCTCCGTGCCAGCCAACAAAATACATTAACTCAGTAATTGCCAGTATTGGCCAAAGGACGATGCCAATTTGCAGTATTCTGCCCAATTTAACACTGATAATTTCATCAACGGACTTGTTTCTGCTAACTTGATTATTGGTCAAATTCGAGGGATAAGAATTTGTTAAATTCCCTTGCACACTCAGATTTTTACGCTCTACAATCAATTTTGGTTCCCACAGATGGATTGCATCAATTTCTTTACATACGTACGATTAAAAATCCTTCACTACACCTTCACATCCTTCTGTGGCTAATATTTTTTAATATTTTAATTCATTCGACTCTTATAAAATGATTTTTCAATAGGTAAAAACTAGGTTGACGCGTCTCCAAAATGAAGGAAGTAAAACTATTATAAAAACTCTATTGGCTCAATCCCAAATTTCAAGTGCAAGTAACTTTCACTCTCTTTTCAGCCTGCCACGTTACTCGTTCTCCTCCCTAGCTGTAAGCTGCTGAAATACCTTTTATCGGTTCCTGAAAAACGACATTGATATTTGTGATGAATCAAATTAACATCCGGTGTCTCCAAAGCGAGCGATCATTTTTTCCTGAGATTAATGATTAATAAACTGTTATTTGACAGGTTCTGAATACGTTAAGTGTCATGTGTAAATATCTTTGAGTTTACTCTATTTGAATATCAGCCGAAACATTATTTAAGCTTAAAATGAATCAAGGTTAAGCCATTAGATAACAAGTACAACCTCGTCGAACACAATCAGTTTTGAGAGCGAAAGTATAAAATACAGCAAGGCAGCCATGAATGTAAAGCTTCGCAATTAAAACACAACCACGACCAGGGCTGAAAAGTAGCTCCAACGTCCCTGGACGCACGAAGTCAGCGAACAGTCGTCAGTTTTTCTGCAAAATCGGCGATGAAATGCAAACAACCGCAAAATTGGTAACGTTCGAATATCCGACGCCGGCGCATCCAATCATATCGTGTTTGCTGACGCCGACCCTCGCGGATTATTTTGCGGCACCTGACTGGCACAGCCCAGTGTATTGTGCTGGGGCTGTACATTGTTGTAGCGCCTGACTGGCACAGCCCAGTGTATTGTGCTGGGGCTGTACATTGTTGTAGCCATTGTAATTTTTGTGACAAATCATCACATACCTAAAGTACTTTTGTACCTTATTGTCTCAATTTTCGATGGCCGGCAGGCTTTACACATTTGCTAATTAAATGCAGATTGTCCAGTTGTAAGCCCTAGACCAATATCAACACTCCCAAATTTTAATTCACTAAGTTGTAGTGCATTGACCAGGGCGTTTTCGATTACGAGAAAAATATTATACATATACGCACGTGGTGCTCATTAAATAAAGATAGCCGCATCCTAAAATGTGAGAATTAAGTTCAACCTTGAAATAGTTCATTCGTGGTATGCTTACGCAATCATTTCTATAACATAACCGGGGTGTGACAGTGCAGAGGAAATTTTTTGAGCAATCGACGCATCCATTTTTGTGTCTTCATTGCATTTGATACCTCAAGCCTTTGCCCTTTATTTGAAAGAGGGTCTTTTATGACTCACCTGGCAGTACTAACTGTAACATGTACTAGTGTACAATAGGTCAGGGCTGGCCTTCACCTCTTCACCACGTCTGATGACGTTACATTGTGCACTACTGTCACAGGTACTGAGAACTTCTTTTCTTGTGTAAAGAAGTGTTCCTCATCTAGTTGCCTAAAATGATGTAGTTCTTTTATTGTTATTTACTAGCCCCTCAGGGAGTATAGGCTAGGTCATAGAAAACAAAATCCTTCATTTTCAAATTCACAACGGAGATATTCGTCGCCAAGAAATTTTTCCTCCTTGGAGAATCAGAGTCAAAGTGTTAACATTGGAAAAATTGCGCAGTGTAACCTTTCAAGACTACTTCACTACTTGAGATGAGTGGAAAGGTGCTTTCCTTGCTTTTTTTGTTGCAAAATTACTTTACGGTGTTACGTAGTCTAGTTACGAACACAATCGTACGTTACTGCTGACATTCAACGCTCCCCATTTTTTCGTATCGGAAAAGCCGGCCATGAAACTTACTACAATAGTTCATTTCAATGTTAGCAGTGAGGCTAGAAAAATACTGTTTCAGTTTCTCTCACACATAAGTTGTCCCCGAAAACTGCAGGCCTTTCGTGACAGCGAAGACAACACTCACCTTTCAAGGAAACAGTACCCTAAAAAGACATTTTTTTTTTTTAATTTTTTGAATTGGCTTGTCAAATTTGTTTAGCAGGCGTTCAGGGTAAGGAAAAATTGGCCATTTTATGCATAGTGAATAGAGAGCAATTCTAGGGAGCGGCATCCAATAAAGCCAAGATTTAAAGGGCTCGCGCCGGCGTCACACTTGCCATCGGCCCTCCATCTGCTTATCGCGTGCGATCCGCGGGCGGATTCGCAGGAGGCGCTCGGCAATTTAATGCATATTGAAATTGTGCTTTTCCGCTCCGACGGATCCGAGGGAGTGCCTAGGGTTGCCCTCCGCTTAGGTGACGGGAATGCCTAGGGGGGATCTGGGGTGTCTACGTAGGAAAGGAGTTCATGCTTGGGACGAGGTGAGCGATCTTTGGAGGGTATGCAGACGCGTGTGAGGTGCTGCAAGGGTGCGGTGCATAGCGAGGGAGCTGCAGCCCTGACTGACTGGGGCTGTGGATTTAACAGACGTAATTCTGTTGAAATGAGTGATGCTTTGAGAGAGGGAACGTTCCTGAAAGAGGAAAACGATACTCAATAAAAGGATATCGTATTCATATTTTTATAAGCAATAAAATTGCGTTTTTAACGATTTGGTTGCAGGTGGAAGGCTTTGAAAAAAATTAGGAAAAACAAGAAATATTGGGCAAAATTTAAAAGAGCCGAGAGTATGACTGCGAGTGGTAATGGCCGTTGTAGAACATGTGGTATTTTTTCTAAATTATAAGTGTTGTACCTGGACAGCCTGGTATATTTATGAATGATGGATGTACAATTTGGCTGCAAAACGAAGGACTTTTTCTGGACCGTGGGTTGCTTTGCTCAATGAAGGTCAAAATCGCGTATTGATTTACAATGCGAGTTGCTGTCCTATAATTAGTTGAAGTTTAGTGAAAATACCACTTACGCTTTGCCAACAAAATGCAAATTGCAAAGGTAGCAGTACTTCTCCATAAGAAAGGCGTGACCCTTTTAGTGTGAGACCCTTGCACATTACTGAGCAATAACTGACAGACTCTGAAATATAGGGTGTTCCATAAAGAGCGCCGGATAAAATGTCTTCACGATGAGAGCGCATTGTTCTGCTGTAAATGAGAAAGTTCCAACGCACACAAGCATTCTCAAAAGCATGAAATGAAAGTTACTTATAAGTTGGAGCTGAGAATACGAGCAAACATGATAGCAGTATGCCTCCAAATTTCAAAACGCGCTGGTACCTCCTGATTCAAGTTTAACGAAAGAACCAAAATCCAGGTTTTTTGTGAAAGACTCTATACGTAAATACTCCATACGAAAGGCTCGTATGATCCGCAAAAAAAGTAAAAGTGCACTCGATAATTTTAGGATTAGAACATAATACCGTTTAATGTTGAAGTGTCTTATTAAATGGTAATAACTCGTATCATAGATACGATTTCGGTAGTATTTTAATACAATGAATTTTAAAATTATCGAGTGTACGTTTTTGTGGGTCATACGGTACACACATACATCCACCAGTGTTTGCCTCCAATTCATTTCGTCAGGGAAACACGCTTCCACGCAAAAGAACACCACATTTGTACCCGTGATCGGGTGTGATTTCTACCAAATTTTCCATTCTATTTCTGTTTGCAATACGGGATGAAAGTAAAAAATGATAACTACAAATTAACACCGAAAATTTTTAGCTTCGATCGTTACCATTGGCAAGACAACATTGGTCATCATTACCCTGTGCGTTGATGGTAGGATTCAAGGTTAAAAATCTAAATTCTACCGAATAATGATTAACACTTTTAATAAGCGAGTGTTTTTAAACAGCATGCTAGTAAGACTAAAAAAATAAAGTCGTACACTAAACATATTGCTCAGTTCTTCAGGACATCTCACGTCTCCATCTCTCTCTACAACATGCACGCATGGTCCGACAAAATCGTAACCACATCTTATGTTTTATTTCTGAGAATTTTTGCGTGAGAATTTCGACGGCTGCATCTGCCCTCCGATCTTACAGCCCAATATTTGCCCCCTTCATTAGAGGAAATATTGTGCCGATCGTTGCCATCTACTACCGGGCCGACGAACGAAGGATCATCTTTTGAAAATTTCTCTCTATTTGACTACCTTGGAAGTGGTGAAACGTGAAAGGCTCACAATCGTGAATGTCAACTTCAGCATAGTAGCATATAAAATATAGACTAAACTATGCACTTGCAGTACTATCCATTGCTGCAAGTCGAGCTGCATCGTGTGGTGTGTTTGCTGTCGGGAGATGGGAGAGTACGGTCACCTGTACGTTCGTATTTGTTTACCAGACACGCGTTAGGGGACTTCAAGGTGTGAGTACGCGTGGTCGAGCCGAGTGCGTCGCATTGTTAGCAAAAACACGAGCCCGGAACGAAGCAACGGATCTGCAAACTTCCTTTCGTATTAATATCTATTTTAAAACAACAATTTTTTATATTATCAATTCCTTCGAACTCGAAATTAATTCTAAAAAATAATCTTCTAATATTATGAAAATTTAAGATAAATAAGACCAGCGAACAGATGAAAAATATTGCATTTTCTTTGGAAGCTTTCAATTTTCACCTGGATTATCCTCAGGCAAATTCATCTGAAATTCAAATTTCAAAAAAGGACATAATACGAAAATTTGCGGACTGGATATGCGACAAGGGGATGGATTAAATAATGAAAATAAAGGTAAGGTACCTGGCGCAAAAATAAATAAATCAGCAGAATTCGAGTGGCTACTCAAATTTTATTTAACATTAAATATTAAATATTTGCGGGTCTCATACTTCTCAATAAAACCCCGCTTCACAAAAGGAAGAACAATCTCCGAACTAACATCGAAATTTTGCAGTCCGCCGGGAACTTCTGGCACCAAAAGTACGAAAAGGCTTAATATTAGATTGTTACCCATGCGTAACTTCAATTTAGCCTGGTCTTCGTTCAATTCAGGGTGCTAGGAAAAAAGAGGTACAAAATTTCACACCCACCAAGAAATGCCAAAAACGTTTGATTCCGTTAATCTTTGCGAAAAAAAATTTGGTCTTTGAGATATTAGCTGCTTAGAGTTTTCAAAGAGGAAATTTGAAAACCAAATAGCCCGCAAATAATTTATTTATACATTTACGTTACAAAGATGTTTCTAAGTTCCCACCACCCACATCGATACGCTTGTGATATCTTCGACTTAAGGACTTTTCGGGACACGAAAAGCCTTGTTTATTCAACACCTGTGGAATGAGAGGCAGATCTCGTGGCAAGAATTGCAGCGGCGTCTGGCGATATTTCAGAAATGGCTTTTCCACAAAACTGTCTCACAATCAGGGCGGTGCGCGCTGGTGCCTTGAGTTTGAAACAGTTTTTGACTAAAAATGGCATGGCCCCACTTACCCACCCTCCCTTTCACCCGATCTTGCTCCCTGAGACTTTTTTCTTGTTCCCCCGAATGAAGAAAGTCCTCAAAGAAAAATGTTTTGCAGATATTGAAGAGGTTAAGAAGAAAACGACGAAGTCATTAAAAAACACACCTTCATAGGAGTTCCAGGACTGCTTTGAAAAGTGGAAAACACATCTGGACCGGTACATTGCTTCAAATGGAGAATACTTTGAAGGTGATAAGGCTTGAAACGTGCAACAATAACTGAATAAAATTACACGTCACAATTCCGGTTACTTTTGGGTCCGCCCTCGTATGTAACTGCAGATTGTAAAATCAGTCATTACGCATAATGATTGGACGAGGCATGTAGTGTCACCAGTCATTACGTGAAATGATCAAATATTTCACACATTGCGCGAAATGACTAGTTTTCTACGTCGTAGGTTACATGAAGTAACATCAGGTTAGGTAAGGTTGGGTTAGGTTCAGTTATGCAACTACTGCAGTATGATCAGTCATTACAAAAAAGTCTGAAATATTACTCATTTCGTGTAATACATGAAATTTTTGTTACGCGTAATGGCTGACTTAAGTATCTGACTGTAACATATACACCGTCGGTCTTCAGCGTAGTGAACGAGTCTGTGTCGCGTGGGCGAGTGGTACAACAGGTATTGGGGCACTGCGTTGTGTACCAAATCCTTACCGAGGTGACATTTTCATTTATTTATTAGAAAGTTTCTCAGTGGAATTTATTGAAAAATTCACTGTCTTCGATGTAAATTCATGCTCGATCAGCGCAAGAATTAGAAAGTCCCTCGGTGGAATTTAATGATCAATTCACAGAGTGTTCAATAATTATAATAAGTGTTCGATCTGTTCAATAATTACAATGTTCCATGCATATTCTTAGAAACAACGGCCTCAGCTGGCAAGAGGGCTGGAGCTGAGCTCCAATCGGTAGGTCGTTCGCGAGGCAAAATGCGGGAGCGCTAGAATCAAAATAATATTTAAATTCGTACAAATTTCATTCATGCGTCCCAGATGCTGTGAAAAATAAATGGCAGTTCTCTGTTACAAAGGAAATCAGCAAAAATATGATTATGAAACTCCAGAAAGCATTAGAATATACTTTTTGCTTAGTATATTGGCCTACAGAAGAACGCATGCTCGGTAGATCATATATTGAAGCACAAGACACACTCGAGTTACTGTAGGAGGCGTAGCAAACGATAGAGCAAGAATTTTACGAGTAAATTCTATCGTAGAGAAACAATCAGAGGAAGTTGGTGCATTCCGCTAGGCCCGACTATGGTCAAGTTCTCCTGTGGGCTCACACGGGCGGGCAGGACTCCTGATTACAGATCTCAAGAGATCAAGTGTGAGCTTCCTCTCAAATCCTCCTTATAGGACATCCAAGCCGATAAGAGACGACAAACGACGCTTTACCGCCGCCTCAGAACCCCAGTCTGTTCTAGAATGATTCCTCCTCGGCGTTGTTCCAAGCACGTCGCTCCCAGCCGGTGATCATCTCTGTGAGCTCTTCAACAGAGGCTTTGAATTATGGAAATTCGCCAAGTGATGTAAGGGGCTAACTAATGGTCTATTTGAAAGTTTGTTCAGGTATCTGCGGTGCACCAGAGCAGCGTATTGTCTTCATCGTGCGGCAAGATAACCTTTCTACCACACAACCGCACTACCACATGACCTCTCTACTACACGACCCGACTACCACATGACGAAATACCACATGACCCCACTGCCACATAACCCCTCTACCACATGACCCCACTGCTACATGACCCCTCTACCACATGACTCCTCTGCCACATAACCGCACTACCACATGACACAATACCACAAGACGCAATACCATATGACCCCACTACCACATAACCCCACCACCACATGACCCCACCACCACAT
>VOMN01058304.1:0-10897 GCA_014899125.1 Orchestia grillus | reverse complement strand
GCCATTAGTCGTGCCATTAGTCGTGCCATTAGTCGTGCCATTAGTCGTGCCATTAGTCGTGCCATTAATCGCACCATTAATCGCGGACTAGAAGTGTCCCTACCAGGAACACGAGCTACTGATATGTACGTATTTCATACCGCATTTGACGTTTGAAATCTTGATGGTGAAAGCACATTCGGGAAATGCAATTTATTCTCCATGAATGAGCGCTTCAACGTCTGTGAGAATTACTACCTACAGCAGTCCCGTGATGAAAAATTGTGCAGGAATATAAGAGCGTAAAAAAAGATGTAGGAATGGATTACTCAGAAACTAGAAATGTAGACTGACTTGGATGTTTCAGAAATTCCTGTAAATTTTCTCTCGTGTGAGTTAACAATCGACTCGATAGTTTTACACGGCCTGTGGAACCAAATGCTAACATCAAAGTTCAGTATCAGACTGGCAAAAATATAACCTATAAAGAATCCAACGTATTTCAGAAGACGTATCTTGGGTTTGTTTTAATACTTACAAATGCAAGATTTTGGTTCCAACAAGCAAAATGATCCGGTCGGGTCCATGAAAGCACGCGTCCAGGCAAAAACGTTCATTTCGAGCGGCTTGAATAATTTCGCTTTGGAATAGACAATTCGGCAGTGAAATGCAAGAATGCCGTTATTTGCATCATCAAACTCGGCACTTTGCATCCCGCCCAGCGGACAGGTTGCAGGGGTATACGATTTCAGTAGCTCTCATCTGTCTAACTCGATTTTGTGAGTGGCGGCAGTCAAATATATTTCAAAGTTAATCAACTCCTCCACAGCTTATTATTCTCATCCCAAACTTATCGTTGTTTGTTTTTTATTACACAGAATGTGTGTTGGTTTTGTGATGGTCTCACCGGTTTTCATGAAACAGTCCGTCTCACCGTACCCCAAAATGGCCATTGACTAAATTCAAGTCAGTTTCTGTAGGCAGGTTTCAAATTAGAATAGACGGTGCAGGCAAAAGTGTCACTGAGGCTTCACACGGCTTCACCAAATGCAAATTGGTGTCCAGAAGAACTGCTGCGCACCACAGCCAACAGCGAATAATCGAGCTTTTTTGAAACAGAAGCATCCTTCGTTTCCATGTCATTATCTCCTGGAATGGCCTTGCAAACTTGCCGCCAGTAGTTTCAGTATTTGCACGCCCTTCAGTAATTTCAAAGTAAACATTTGCAACTCATGAATGTTGTTTTCTGTACGAAGCGAGTGTGAGTTTGGAAGAGCCGTAAAAGGGGAATTTATTTGCTTCTTTAACTTTTCTCCGTACAAGTTGAGTTCAGATCAGGCGATGTGGGTGCAGCGCGAAAATATTTCAGCCTCATCAATTTGAATAATTATGTGAAAATTTGATAAAGATAGGCCTGAAGTCTGGTACATGTTACTGTGGTGCGCAGGGTAGAATATAATTTGTACACTATTCAAAGTTAATTTTCTTGAGCGATGTGCAGTTCATTCAACATCTGTGTTTACAACTAATTTTTAAACAAAATTGGATCCCGAAAGAAGTAACAGTAATGCAGGGAGACTCTGAATATACTAACATTGTTCTGATAAAGTACTGATGAAGAGTTACGCAGTAGATTTGACGGCTGTTTTACCAAAACGATAATCCCTGCTTTCTTATTTCCGATGTATCCCAGATTTTCTGGTGAAACTGTTTTTCTACTCTCCACAGGGAGAAAAACACATCCTAAATAATAATGTACTGTGCAGGGATAGCGGGGTACTGTGCAGGGATAGCGGGGTACTGTGCAGGGATAGCGGGGTACTATGAATACAGGATAACGGGGTACTGTGCATACGGGGTAGCGGGGTACTGTGCATACGGGATAGTGGGGTACTGTGCATACGGGATAGTGGTACTGCACATACCCGTAATTGTGGAGTTGTAATTTTACCAGGATCAAATCCCTTGCCTCCTTGTTTCCAATATCGATTTTCTGGTGAAATTCTTCTTTCGCTTTAAATAGAAAGAAAAGGCCGGACTTGGCCGGAGTCGTAAATTTTTCGAAGCTCTCAATATCTTGTGACGGTGTCGTCGCCCCACAAAAATGAAACTACGCGAGAAGTCGAGAATGCGCAATTCAGCGTGACGGTCTCCGGCACCGCACCGAATGCCGGTGTTTTGTTGTAAAAAAAAGGGAAAGCTCGTAGATTGTGCAATTAAAACTGGAATTGCACCAAGCTCAGACTTCAGTTCGAGCTTCAAAAAGAAACGCGTGTATCTGTGGTGCCGGAAGAACGTCTCCTCGATTCTTGAAGGGGAGCTACGATAGTTTGTTGTATCTTGTTATTCTAACGGTACAATTCGTGAGTTCCGAAGAGGAGAAAAATAATTTTGAATTGATCTGAGTAGAACGCATGCCCAGTGGTGCAATGCACCTGTGTTATCAGTCATTTAAATATATTTTTTATTTTTAAGATTCAATGCCTTCTCGGGCTGACAGAAGCCTTTAATATCCCTCAAAATCGAAAAAAATACGATGTAATTTTTATAGAAAATATTACTCTGATTTACATTATTCTGAGTTTAAGTAATTTCAAACAACTCGTTGACAATTCGAGGAAATGAGCTCCTCAGATAAGGAATTAGTCACCTACTGCTTACTGCTCATCCCTTTTTGAATAGTTTCCATCCTGCCATTATGATACTACTGCGAATTTATATGCGGTACCAAATTAACTTAACGAACACCTCACTACCTACGATAAATCCCCAGTCCAACAAAATTTATCAAAAAATTCGTTTCTAGTAACAAATTAAGCTAATTTTTAACCGTGAGGAAATTAATCGTAAGTAAATTACTGGGTAATTTTCCTAATTTTCGAAATTTATTCCGGACAAATTTTTTGACGAATTTTTGTTAGACTACCGAGTGTTTTTGCAAGAAGATTGATGTTCGTGAGCCGCGGTGCAGTGCACGTACGAATCAACTTAGAAGAGGTGCGCTGCAAGGCTTCAGAGTCGTCACCTCAACCTATAATGAAATTCAGACAATTTTCACGACGATAGTATGTATCATATGTGAGCTGTGTCATCTTTCGGTAAATTAAGCTCAATTCAGTTGGTATTCACATTTTTTCAAACCAACTCTGTTTTTTACTCTTTGAACAGAACGGATTCCCTGCAGCTTGTTTGTGCGCCTTGACTCAGTTTGCTTTGAGAATTTTTGAAGACGCGCTTCGTCTGTTAGTCAAACTATGATGTTGAAGTCGGGCCTCGCTCGTGATTTGCATCGGAGCCAACGTTATAGAATGGGATTCTCTTCACCATTGCAGGGCAATTGGATTCAACTTTTACGTGAGTGTGCCGTACGATTCAGGGTTTTTACTCCGCAACACCCGTAACGTCGAAATTAGAGTCCTTTTAGGAACCCTGTTTTTGTTTGAATTCCATGCGATCGGGCATCTACGACGTTTGAAATATGAAAGCCAGTGTGTAAATGCAAGCTCATCACCTCGTGAGGTGAGGCCGTAATGGCCGCATACACCGGGATGTAAAATTCTGAAAAATTCTTTGGTCCTCTTGTAACTCATTTAGCAGTAATTATGCGTACATTAATCAAAGTGCAGTTAATTATGACGCTCTGTCTAAAACTGCTCTGAGCCAATATGTGTCGAAATTGTAACTTCTACTTTTTTATCGTTATTTTTTTGCCTTTCATTCCATGCGAATGATTACGTTTCGTTAAAAAAGACTGATCTTCGCATTTTTTATTGGAAATTAAAGCTGTAGTATAGAATATCTACAACGATCTTTGTGAAAGAAATTCCCATTACGCTTACAGTAACACACACCTTATGAACGAGAGATCCTGTGCCAGCAATTAAAAAAAAAATACTCTGTAATTATCAAACGCACACGCATTCAATTTCGGCGACAGAATAACTATCCAAAAAACGACAATTTAAAATAAATATCCATGATACTGATCCTTCTAATTTACTTTGGGGGGAATTTATGTTAACGGGAGTTCTCAGGGCGGGCGAATTCATTCGTGATTCAGCTTTGACTTTCCGTCGGAGACTGACGCTCCGGCGTTGGAATGACGCCAAATAGAGCAATGCATTGAAAAGGATTCCAAACGTAAATATCGGCGGGAAGTTTAGGAGTCGGAGCTAATGGTATCAGAGCAAGGTCTAGTGGATTCCAAATGAGCACGCCATCATATTTCTAAGTTCCAGAGGACCTTCGAATCTCTAAACGACTTCGCTGATTTCTTGGATTATTTTAGCGTGTTTTATTTTAGCTGATGTACACTTCCATTAAGTAGTTGCGGTTGCTGAACTACGCGAAAAATTCCCTAGAAAAAACCTCGTTGCTTTAAGTGGAGATAACCTGTTCATTTATATATCTGCATATTTTTGGCGGTATTTCTTTCCAGTTGTTGATGAGGTGTATTTTATTCTGAGTCATGCTCTTCTTTTTAATTTTATTGCTGGAGTGTTTGGCCAAACAGATGAGTTCGTAAGTTGGCCAAAAATATTATATGAGTAATTTAGGTTAGGTTCTTGAGAAAATATTTGTTAAAATCTTGGCTCAAGCTCGGGTGTTTATGAACAGAGTCAACGATTCTGAAGTGGTTTTAACTCTGAAAAACTTATTTTTTGAGTAAGCGAAATATTATGTAGCTTTCGTTCACATTTCATGCAGTTGTGTGCATACATATGCGACCCAGTTTCGAACAAATCAATTGGAATTCAAAAGTAAAGTGTATTATTTCTATAATTCTTCTCAGAGCTTTTTTTACGATTGTGATGGACTCCACAGTTCAAGGGATGCTTTTTTCCTCAAGTGAACGTAGAATAAGTAGTTTTTCTGTTCAAAATGCACTTATAATTTATCGATAACGCCACTAAACCGTACTTATTTTTATATTTAATGCTATAATGGGAGTTCTTTAACCATATAACGACCAAAGTTTTGCGATAAGGCTGCATTTAACGCTACAGAAAAAGCGAGCTGCAGTCTTACATACGTATGCAATAAGATTGCATTTAACTTTAGCTAAAAACTAACGGCAGCTTTATGACACAAGACCGTAAGATCTTTCCGGTGGATAAAATATCAAGGACATGCTGAGGAAAAGGGTTATGGTTTGCGTACCAATTTTTCATGTTGAATTTTTGTCAGAGCAGTTACCAGATGCTTTAGAATTCAGAACTACTTATTTGTTAGAGCAGCTACCAGATGCTATAGAATTCAGAATTAATTCTTTGTCAGAGCAGCTACAAGATGCTCTAGAATTCAGAATTTATTCTTTGTCAGAGCAGGCCAGCTACTAGATGCTCTTGAATTCAGAATTAATTATTTGTCAAAGCAGCAACTAGATGCTCTTGAATTCAGAATTAATTTTTTATCAGAGCAGCAACCAGACCTCTAGAATTAAGCAGGTCCTAGCATCTCTTCACAAGTTGCTCCCCTGCCCTTACTGAAGCGTGGTCATAGTACTGTTTATTCTACGCTGGCTGTGCAGACGGTAGCTGTCTATCAGCTACCGTTTGCCTTTTTTTCTATTTTTGTTTTCGATTATATCTTGAAACCCCCAGACATCAGGGCTTTACTAGAAAGGGCTTCTAGAAGCTTTATCCGATTTATCGTTATCGATGCTATTTTCCAAAATACTCAGCTGATTTTCAACGTAAAGAATATGAGAGCAGCGGTTGCCGCGGTCTCCTGGGTGGTGTTGTCATAACGCCGGCCTTTTCCTCATTTTACTCATGTTCTTCGGTGGTCTTCGCTGACCTGACTCCATCGGGAACTCTTGTTGTAGCGTTTTATCTATTTTCTTCTCCCTTAATATTTCTCCGGAAATGCAGTTTTCATTTATCTGAATATCGTTTTCGACCAGGCACGTCATTGTTTTGTATTTATATTGTACAGTCAATTTTACAACATCTAATTACTATTGATAGACAGTTAATGTACATACATTTAAAATACCTCGAAAAATGAATTGTATTGATTGGAAATCGTATCGAAATTCTCACACGTTCTTATTATTCTCAAATTCCGATTTATTCAGTGACTTGTTCTCGGATGACGACATTTCTGTTGATCAAGAAAATTACGAACTTCTCAAGCTACTTGTAAAACAGTTCACGATCAGGGTTAAAAGTTTTAGTCGCCCCGCACGTAGCATCTCAATTATGTGTGAACCATAACGAGGGAGTTAAAAGTAAGAAAAGGATGAGGCTGGTTATTAGTTTCTTTTTTATTTTAATGTGGAAAAAATCAGGCAAAGGAATGAAAGATGGAGAATGGAATTGGACAATTGCGCACGAAAATGAAAGCCATCATGTTAACCGAGATAATCACGTCAAGTCGAGTGATCTTTTCGAGCCGTTTGACGTTTACACGCTTTGACTCCATTATTTCTATGGAAGCAACTTCGAGCTACTCCGATTAGAGAATTTTTAGAGCCTCACTCCAATCTGTTTTGGCATCGATGTTTACTCGAACACGATGGGTTGCGGCACATCCATCAATTTCATCTCATCGATCACTGTCGGGGTTGAAATTCAGAAGGCCAGTCTTGCCGCTGACACTGAACTTGGAGGTTTTTCAGCAAGCTGTAGGGCCATTTTTAGGCGAAATACCTGTCAAAAAGTGTTTCTAGGCAATACCAGTTCCAGGAAATGTTTTGCAAGAAGAGTTATGATATACATTCATCTTGCTCTTGAAGCTTGTGCATTTAGCACGGAAAAATGCACTGAAATAGCTTTTACGTTGGACGATGCCTTCGCTCCAGCTCCACTTTGAGGATCCAAGCTTTGAATTTCAAAAGAAGATACACAAGGCCTTTTAGAGTGAAGGCAATCTTTCCCCACAGAAATTCCGATAAATTTTTCTACTGAAAGATTCTACATTTTTACCCTCATGGCCCGAACTAACTGGAATAGTTAACAGAGATTTTACATTTTTACCCGAGCAGCTCGAACAAACTGGAATAGTTCTGACACAGATTTGGAATTCATTTTTTTGCAATTTGTCCTCCGCTTATCACGGCGACGCGAAATTAAACTTGTGACTAACTATTATTTTTGACGAACATGGCGTCTTAATGAGATTAAACATAATAAAAAACATAAAAAAGAGAGCCACATCTGATTATTATGGGCCCCCAATGACGGAGTGAAAAGCCGTTCGTAAATTTTGATGTTTATTAATGAAGGAATTTGGTGAAGAAATTTCCGAAGCAAAGCTAAAATAACAGCGTTCGGGAAGATTTTTCGGGAAGATATTATCATGGAGGAGTTAAAATTTATTCTGGAGACTTTGATCTGAAGGAACTTCGACCATACTTAATCTAAGTTCTGCGCTTTGAGCGTAAGTTGGACAAAATATCGACAAAGTCAGCTTTAATTTACATAATGTTAGAAGTTGCTCGGGAAGAAAGAGGATATCATATGTACGTACATTATATACATTTTTATTGATGGTATCCTATGACGTTGGCTCCATGGCGCACTCCCTCCACGGACCATAGGATAGACTGTAAGGTTAGGTTAGTTAGATTAGTCTTATCTTACGCTATGGAGACTAGTGACCCCAGGGGAACGCTGTTACTTTACCTAAGCTATGGCTGGGCCTTCGAGACTTCTATCGATTGCGCCCTTTGTTTTTTTTTAATTTTCACGCCTTCTTCGCTGTCTCTTCTTTATCTTTTTTCCTCTTCCATCTTTAATTGCTGTTTTTGCGCGCAGGGAGTCCGGTGTGAGAACACACTTGTTCACAGATTCCACATTTTCCATAATCCGTACTAGATGGTGCCCTCTTCTCTTTGCTTTCTTCGTATCACATTCCATGCGGGCAGGGGGAGCATTGAACTGACTAATATAATCCATGGCCCCCCTCGGGCCCTGTTGGGTTCGCAGCTGGGAAGTAAGGAAGGGTTCGACTCCCAGCTGGAGCAATCTGATTTTAACGGAATTCCGGAGTGCTTCTCTTGGGAAAGGGAGTTAAACCTTGCGTTCCTCACAGCTCTTACGCGTCAATAGTCATAAGGTATTCCAACGTCTAATTCGATCCCAGTACCTAAATTTTAAGGTATTTCAATGCATTATGACTAAGTGATGTACTGCACGTCAACTGTGTTGAAATTGATTGAGTTGCCTCAAAAACATTTCCTTAATCGAGTTCGTTGAATAGCGTCATCGACAGCCCTAACTCTTTCATCGAGACCACTTGGCTGATGAGGAATTTGGGGACCAAAAGAAATAATATCCAAATAAGATCGCCAGATCGTCTCATTCCTTGAAAAATCAAATCCTCGTGCACTTGGAAAAAACATTGTCTAAAAGGAGTGTTTCTAGGATTCTTTCATTATCTTCACTGAAAATTCCATAATTTACCGTGCATATTACACCGGAAAACTTTACCGTTAAAACTTATCCTACCCATCGTACAGAAATATTTCGTTTAATTATAGAGACTCAAACTCCGCTCTTTAACATCTAAGCTGAAACTCCAACGGCACCGCGACCACTACCTCGTCTTTCCAGGGGCATAAGACTTGATTAAGGCGTGCTGTTTATCAGTTACTTAAGTTTTCCGGCTTATGGCATCAGTGTCTTGTGTATGGGGCTGCCATAACTCGCCAGGGCAGTGGTCCGGACCAGAGCTCGTGTATTTGTCACGACAGTAACTGCACTCGGTCAGATAAATATCCAGGGACGTCGAAGGCGCCTAAAAGCATCCCAGTTTCGGTGTTTCTAGAGCCGGAGAGGATGCGTCCGTGAGCGGCATCCATTTACAAGTCCTGAGCGGTTACCGTGTAACCGGTTGTAGCAAACTCCTCGAATTTCTCTAGCCCGCTGGTAGGAAAGCTTACTAAAATTTTACTCACGAAATCTCTTCTAATATTACAGTTTTTCACGGCACTCGGAGCAATATATCGTGATCCAGCCTTGTGAACGTTTCGGCATCATGTTTAGCTTTCAAACGTGTTCATAACTGCTGACCTAGCCTTGGAATTTGTGTAGTTGCTCGTGAGAAGATCGTCAAACGAGCCTCTTCTCAAGGGAATATTTAGAAATCCTGAAGATAAGGTTGTCAAAATTATATTAAAACGCAGGAAAGCTCTTACTTTTGAGGTAAGGTAATTCTTATGTTTTGACGGCCGATGTATATTTGGGACCCCGTTATTAAAGACCATGAGAATGATGATAATATAACGTATACATATACACCTGGGAATACTGCATCGCCTATAAGCCTGTCCCTTCTTCAAGTAAAACATAATTACTAGGCATCACATTCCTGGTTTTAACACCGCAGCCACTGCAACATCCTCAAACTAAAATGCCTGTGCAGTTTCTAAACGCGAACTGACTTTCAGCCATAATTGTGCATCCATTTTTCATGTATTCATCACGAACATCAAAATAATATGTTCACAAACGGTGACGTATATGCAATTGGGACTTGCAATTAACTTTATTCAACGTTTTCGGATATGCTCGAAAGTTTCTTGGAGAGGGAAGCAACTATTTTAATGAAAATCCTAAATTTTAAGACTCCATATTAGGGAAAGTCACGACACGAACGAGCCTGATCATCATTCTTGGGCTGCTACCCGAGTTCCATGCTGTAAAATGTATATGTAAAATGATCATGTAAAATGTATTTGTAAAATGTATTTGTAAAATGTATTTGTAAAATGTATTTGTAAAATGATCATGTAAAATTTATATGTGAAATGTCCATGTAAAATGTGTGTGACGGGACCACCTGGTAAGTGGTGTTCGTCAAGGTTTGAGTGGTCGCTTCATACCTCACGCATGCATATATGAATGCATCCATTGACCCACAAAAGAAGGGGACAAAAAAACACGCACATAACATTTAACACAATCACTATTGTAATAATGTCACGGGAAATCAAATTTGCAAATAATAGGAAAACGGGAACGCGAGGACATGTTCGCGAGAATTAAATGAGATGTAAGCACTGATGAAATAGGTAAGCAGGCCCCTATAATAAAGCGCTAGCAAAGGTCACAAAGCAAGTTACGTTACAGAAATCTAATACCGCAGGCATCAAATTCAACAGTACAACCATAAATTAAACAATACAATTTAGCCCGAGCTCCAGCACATTTGCAATCGCATTTCTGTGAATCACTCGCGCGCTTTGGTTGACGTGCTTTGACTACACTGAGGTGCTCCAATTGCTGCTTCCTGCGTGATGCGACGCCCATGTAGTGCCCAGCCAGCGGTGGCTATGGAAGTGCTGCGTCGTGCTCTACTCATCGTCCCTCTCGTGTGCCGCTGTATATTTTTCCGCGTGCCAACGACTGCTGATTCCTCACGTTCTATACTTCTCTCAAATTAGACGCTAGGATTACTTCCGGGCTGCTGCGACGCTGGCGACGTGCGTGCGGCTTCAGGTTGTAGCGGCTCGATGATGCAACTTCGACTGACGATGTATTGCGGCTCAAGGTGGCTTACGACCACGCGATTAATTTTGAGGCAAACGATGCTCTGAAAGCACTAGAACTTCCGGCTGGACGAATATACGTGACGCTGCTAGACGGTGTTGCAAATTCAGAGGTACTTACCTGCAGGACAATATTGTAGATAATTTCCGAAAAACGTGGTAAAAGTGATATTCAATAAGTTTCAGGTTACTTGAACGTCTGCAACTCCGCTCTAAAATCTACTTCTGAGTCACGCCTCCAGCGGAACCCTCTACACCAATCGTTATCGCTGGTAACCCTCAAACTCAAGTGTCCGAAGTCCCGCCTTAGCTCTCTGATGAAATTCTTGCGGTGACCTATTGTTTACTTACGAAGACCTTTGTGAAAAGTGATTTGTGCCTGTCAAGTGTGCCTGTCAAGTGTGCCTGTCAAGTGTGCCTGTC